>OENM01000807.1:2899-53127 GCA_900239745.1 Rotaria magnacalcarata
GGGGGAGTGTTACACCCTCGTCGTCCCTCAGTCGGGGCACCCCTGATTTCAATCTAGAATATGGTATTCATTTGTTACTCCAAAGCAGGCATTCCCAAATATTTACATGTCGTTACTACATGTTTTAGATATTTCGGTCAAATTATATTGAAAAAATCACATATTTCCTGTAAAGTTTTCAATACCCCTGGCTACACAATTAGACTATCCTTGTAAAATTGAGGTTTGTTCGAGGGTTTATGTTCACATAACCTTTTGTTGGTTACGTTTCAATATTTAAGTGTACTTGATCAACTGTCAATGCATGATATTTATGACTAATCCTGTTATTCTACTTCTTGCTATTAGTCATTCGCTCAGAGAGCTTTATTTTATTGCATATTCTGAACCTTATTTTCACGATCAAAGCTGATATCTTTTGACTAAATATCATATTGCAATATTTATTATATCATGCGTTGAATCATAGAAACATTTTTAAAAATTTCGTCGGTATTCTATCCTCAGGGGGGTGGCGATGGCCGGGAAGCCTAACTGGTGGATCCGCCCCTGGTTAGATAAAAGAATTTTGAATGTAACTATAAAATTTATCGATCAATAATATTTTATACTGAAATAAAGTCAAACAATTTTCTAAACGAATTAGCTTAATCAATGAAAAATGATTCTAAATTTAATTGATAAACAACCATATAGTTAAATAATATTTCTATTCAAATATGTTCAATTATGTTTATAATAATAGAAATATTCGATAGTAAAAATTTAAAAGAGATTATTTATTATTTATTTTGAAAATATTTTTTATCCTTTTATTTCAAGTCTAAATTAATGGAATTTTATCAATAGATACTATTTTCTATTGAAGTACTCCTATACAAGGTTGAATACGAATATGAAATTTGCTAGGTGAGGTTGCTTCATAGTCGTAACATGATTCATTGTTGTCAATTAATAAATAAAAATCTTATATAGTTTATATAATAATTCTCATAAATGAAAAGCAAAAGAAAAAAAATCAATTGTATTTTTTTTTAAATATAGGTTTCGTGGCAAGTTGAAAATGTATCGATTCATATGTGTAGAATAACTTATTCAATTCAATGGAAAAATTCGCCATGATTAGAATTCGCAATTGGGAGCATCACAAAATTATTTAAATACTACTTTGATTCAAAATAGGTTAAAACAAAATCAGATTTGATTATGTTATCAATTAATATCAAATAGAAATTCATTTTGACATTATAAAATAATTCTATTCATAATTGAGTAGAAGAAATAATCTATATGATTAAAACACAGTTTTACTTTTTACAATTTTCCTTTCCATGCTGTTTTTTCTAGTATAACATTATTTAATATCTACTTTGAATTAATGAACCAAAAAAGAACTATGATTCTGATTCTGATTGTTACTCGATGACACGTTACGATGACTAATTTTTATAATGTCGAAACATATAAATTGATTGTTAAGAAGCATGAAAATGTTTTTATAATCGATTTTATACGCAGATTAAAATCTTTCTTGTCTGTGATTTGCTGTTGGTTACAAGTCAATAGCTACAACTTTTCTCTTTTTCTTTATCAATAAAAGTAAAGTTCAATTAAACAAAAAACAAAGAAATCATTATTTATCTTTATCTTTATATATGTTTAATAATTAAAGATATTTGACAAACAATTCTAAGGAAAAAAAGAAATTTTTAATTATCAAATGGAAATGTAATGAAAGACATTAAATGTCGGTAAAAAATCTAATTGAAATCAATGTTAAATAAAAATCAAAAGTTCAATTAAATAAAGAATATTTATTAAATCCATGGATAATTTCTTTTCGAATATTAAGTGGCATATTGCTCAATAATCAATTGACTTGCAAATTTCTTTTTCTATATATGTGTGTATGTTGAATAGATGAAGAAGATACTAGAATCAGCTCTGTCAATGATGATTATCATCGGAACAAACACATTTAGAATCTATTATCTATCTGATATGTTTTTTTTCTTTTTTTTTTACTATGTCTGATCAGTCTTTTCTTCTTCTTTTTTTCTTCTATATGTGTTATCTATCGGAAGGCGCGTCGAAATGACAGTTAATTCATTATTAATTTGGCACTTTGTATGTAAATAAATAATGAGCTTTGCTCTTTCTCATTCGTTCTATTCGGCTTTTTCTCATTCTCTTTTTTCGATTATTTATTGCTCCTTTGTGTGTAATAGAAAGAAATCCCAAATGTCAGATTGAAAATAAACCAACAACAAAAAAAAAAGAAAAAAGGCGAGAATGAGTGTAAGTATATTTAATAGAGAGAGAGAGAGAGAGATGGCTGATGGAGTAAGCACGACGCATGATGATGATGACCATTTAATAATCGATGCACACACGCACGCATAAATTGAATCACCTCATCAAACGGCCATCAATTATAAATGTGTGTTGTTTTACTAGTCATCATTTGTTGATAAAGAGAAAAAAAATAGTCATTCTTGTTAAAGTTAAATTGGGCAGCCTGTCAAAACGATGAACACAAATGCCTTCTGCTATGAAAATGACTTGATTGAGTATTCGATTTCAGATTGAAATTCTCTCTTATTAACAACAAAGCATTTCAAATGATTCATTCGTCGTTCGATCATTTTTTTACCTCTTGGGTCAATATCGAAATTTGAAATCTGTATGTAAATAATAATTTTTGATGTCGTTCTACAACGATTAAATAGTGTGTACACATCATTCACATCTATGACAGATTGTCTTAATTATATTTACTCAATTTTCTTTTTCTATTCTCAAAAAAAAAACTTTGCGTGTTGTGTACCAATGCCAAAACAATATTTAATTGGTTCGATCACAATATAATCTAAATGAGACTCCCTCTCGATTTTATTCATCAACATTCTCAAATAATTGACACTTTCATCGATTAATTTTACCTCCCTAATCATTACAATCTATACGATTCAATTGGTTTTTATCAAATATAAAATAAGTTTCTTTCGATAATCGACGATTAGTGTAGACGAATAAATAAAAGGTTGGTTTGTTTTTGTATTATATTGAGTCCCTTCAATTATTCATATTCATTTCGCAAAACCAAATTATATTCATTTGACGTTTTGATCTTGGGAAGAAAAAACTTGTCTCTTATTTAACAATATATTAATACAATAGATTGAAGTACGAGTTATATTCTCTTTGTTGATTGTCTTTACCCGGTGTCGTGTATCGATTTTCAAGGCAAAAATTTCCTTTTTCTCTTTCAGTTTCTCGATCGATAATAAAAAAAGAGCCAATCAATGAATAAAACAAATGAAATATGATTGGTTTAGATGAATCAATTTTTTCCCTCCGACTCTCTTCCTTCTTTTTTCCACTCTCTCATTTTTCTCTCTATGTGAATTCGATAGAAATAACATAAATATATTTTATTAATAGTCGTTTATTTCAAAGGTATAGCAAGGCTTGTTCTTTATCGATAATAAGCAATTTGTATTTGAATAATTGAAAAAAACAACAGAAAAAGCAATGTCGGCAAGTCCATTCAATAGAAATAATTCTTCGTCGATGTTTTTAAACCTTTCAACAAATAGTCCAGCAAATAATTTTTATAATTCTCAATTTTATTCCAATGCATTAAGAAATCATTTTTTATCTCCATTTCTGCTGCAACCATTAATTCCAACAAAACCCAATTCTCTTTGTTTATCAATTCAAAATGAATCCTCGTCTCCAATACATTTATCATCTTCACCATCAACAACAAAAAATAACTCAATTGATGAACAAGATCAAGGTATAATTAAATTATTTTTCCTTTTCTTTTTAATTAAATTTATCTTCTTGTTTTTTTTTCTCTATTATTTAGGATCAAATTTAAGTGAAGATGAAAGTAGTACGGATCGAGATAGTAAACGCAGACGAACACGAACAAATTTCACAAGTGTCCAAATTGATGAGTTAGAAAGAGCTTTTCAAGATGGTCAGTCTTTAGATGAAAAAAATACGAAATTCCTGTTTTTTCAATAGAATTTTTCTCGTTTCTTTTTTTTTCAACAGGTCATTATCCAGATGTTTACATGAGAGAAGCATTGGCAATGAGACTTGATTTAATTGAGTCAAGAGTTCAAGTTTGGTTTCAAAATCGACGAGCTAAAGTATATTTTATTTTCATTTATAATCAAAATTAAAATAGTCCTTCTTTTTTTTTCGTTTTTCTTCAGTGGAGAAAAATGGAAAATACAAAGAAAGGTCCAGGTCGCCCTCCACATAATGCTCATCCTACAACATGCTCAGGTGATCCAATATCAGAAGAAGAATTAGCTAAAAAACGTTTAGAAGCTGAAGAAAAAAAACGTAGAAAACAAAGTGAAAGACAACGTAGACAAGAAGCTAAAAAATGTTCAAATCCCAATTCATCTTCTGATTTAACTCAAACAAATTCAAAAATTTCAACAAGTGATTGTAATTCATCTTCATCGTCATCATCTTCATCGTCATCGATATCTCCAGCTACAAATAAATGCTCATATTCTATTGAAAGAATTTTATATCAATCATTATCGTCAAATGGAAGTTTAAAAAGAAAATCAAATCATTCAACAAATTCTTCTTCAGTTAAATCCAATCGAACAACAACAACACCACCACCACCGCCACCATCACTACCACTACCACTATCACTGCCACTATTACTACCACCACCACCTCCACCACCACTAGCAGCAACAACAATAATAACGCCACCAACTACTACAATAATAAATATTGATGATGGAAAAGTTCCACAATTATAAAAATAAATGGAAACACGAACGAAGAACAATAACAAGAAAAATAAGAAATTATTTTCTTCTTCCATTTATATAAAACAAAAACAAAACCCGGTTTTTATAGAGATAAAAAGACTCCAAATAATTATTCATTTTGTTGTATAAATATTCAATGATTATTTTGCTCGTTTTTTTCTTATTGTATTCATACAGATAAATAAAACAAAGAAAAACTCTTTTTCAAAACAAAATTCATCAGCTGATATTTAATAAAAAAATTTTACTTTTAAAAGTTTCTTTTCCCACATTAAATTTGTTTTGTTTAAAGTCAATGAACAATTGTCAATGATATCGGTCATCGTTACTCTATCTTAATAATACAAACAAATTTTCTCGTTTCATTGCCTTTCTTTCGTTTTCTTATTCTATGTGTGATCGTCGAACTGATTTAGTAAACGGATCAATCATAAAATGTATAGCTACTCAACGAAAAGCAAAAGGAAAAAGAGCCTGTCATCATCGAACGATTGAAAATAAACACTTCTACAGATGAGACACAAAAGCGATATAACGACAACGACATGTTCTACACCAATATTACAGATTATAATCGATCACCTTTCTATCTCACATTTACCAATCATAATCAAAACGATTCGATTGATCATACACACTCTCTCTCTTTCAATACGATACAAAGGATATTCGATTTGTTCAAATATTCTACCAACATTTTTCTAATAAAAAAAAACAAATATATAATTGCTATGTTACTAAGTCTTTGTTTTTTTTTAACCGATACTAAATAATTTCAAATCTAATTTAATCAAATTACTTAATCTTAATAGAAATTTGAGAATTTTTTAAAATTCTATTAATGATAGTCATAGTCAATTGTCAACCGTATGCTTAGCTCTGAAAATAATTCATATCGAGTATTATACTAGATCGATTGAAAAAAATATTGATGAGATTGAATTTTCATATTCATTTACTATATTTGATTTTTTTGTAAGAAACAAAATTTATATTGAAGTAAAAGTGAAAACCATCGATTATTATTGATTTTTCATATACGATTCTATCTAGTTAACTGTTTATCTTGTTTGCCTGGAGGTCACACTCAAGATCGATAGATAGACAATAACAAAATAAAAATCATGATTTGATTTATGAATAGTATAATAACTAATAAATCGAATAGATACTTGATACTCGCATACATAACATTATAACAAAAGAGAAAAAGAGAATATTGACATATATATATATATATATATATTTTTTTTTTGCAATCGAATATGATTTGAATAACTGATAGAATTCTTCTTTTATTTTGGTAAATGTTTCTCAATATTTGTTAGATAATTTTCTAATGATAGATGTGCCTTAAGGACAAATAACGTTTTCATCTTTTTTCTATCATTTAATCATTGAATTTCTCTTTTTTTATTTCTTTTCTTCATAATCGAATCAAGCACACCAATAAACACGAAAAGCTCTAAGTGCATCATTATAATGACATGCCAATGAACTAAACGCGCGACAATCATTAAAAACAACGCCTACCACCTATACATACTCAATAACTATAAACCAGATCACTCATGATGATGATGATCATCATCATCATCTATATATATAAATATGTATTGATCTTTTTCATAGATATGTCTTTTGTTTTGTTTTTATTTAAAATTGACCTAAAGGTAAAATAGAAAAAACCGTAAAGGGCTGGATAGAACAATCAATAATTGTATACGATATAAAAATGCACGGTATTGTTGTATAAACACATATTAGTTAGAAAAACAATTTTATTCTCGACAATGACAACATTACTTACGGAAACTTGATTAATTTCCGTAACTGATGGTGGAACGTGTGTGTACTGTTTTTTTTCCTCACTAAATCAATATTGAATGAGAATGACGACAATCAAATTCTTTATTCTTTTACTTTAATTGAAGATTCTTCTTTAATGGTTTATATTTTATTTCAATGAAGAAAAAAAAGCGAAATCGATAAAACAAAAAAAGAAAGAAAAAAAAGAAAAGAAGACGAAGATGTCTGATCATTGTTAATCTAGTTAATGTATTTTTGATGGACACATGAGATTATTTTAGTTGACATTAATTAAATGACAAGTTAAGTCTAACAAATAATTATTTGAATAAAATTTAAATGTTTATTCACAATCATAAACAAAACTAAACAAAATTTCTATTTAACAAATAAAAATTTGAGATGTTTATTAAGTAATTTCTATTTATCTGAACATAAGGTATCCTAATTTGATCAATGTTACATTCAATAGATCATATATCACACCAAAAAATTATATTTACATTTGTAAACAATAACTTCTCAACTTACAATATCACTATTCTTCATTGAACAAACTAATTCTGATTGTTACTTTCTCATTTGACTAAACGTTAGAATATCGTTTGTAAAGAAAACAAGAAAAATATTTATTTTAATTCTTAATTACAGTTTTGATTGCTTCCGTTTTTATATCAATTGAAGATTCTATTCACAGTTTCTGTTTGAAAATATTTCTTATCTTTAAATCTCTTCATAGAAAAATTACAAAGTTAAAATTAAACATAGATAAATAGACTTGATTTGATTTATTTTTCAAAAAGATAAGGATATAAATTAATATTAATTAAATTAAACAATTGATGATTTAGGCCTTTAGATGAAATTAATACCTGAAGTCATTCTTGAATATTTTAGACTAATACATAAAATAAAAGAATTCGTTAGTATTTTATCTTAATATGGCTTATCATTTTTAAACATATTATGGATTTATTTTTTGTTGTACTAGAGTTTTTTATAATAAACCATATATACAACGATACTATTGGAGTAAAATTATTTATAGTCATCAAAATTTCGTATTATCATTGTAGACTACTCTTACGGCGTACGATTACCTCAATCTATTAAAACTTATTTATCTTATTGATTTTTGTGCTCATTTTAATTTTTTCTTTTCCTATTTACAATAATGCTAATAACTTCTAAGTATTACTATCGATTATCAAGTAATTTGTACTTCAATGCATCCATCAATAGACATTGAAAATAGATTCTATGTTACAGGAAATAAACAAGAGAGTACAAATATTTTTCTATACTTAATAAATTAAAGATAAATATGATTTTAAATCTTTCAGAATACAATGAGAGAGCCATTTTAAGGATACTGAGTAATTACAAAACTACGAATTTTTCTAAAACTTATATTATAAATAACTAAAATCACTTAGATGAGAAAAACATAACAATAATTTATTTAGATTTACAATGAAATTAATTTGTTGGCAATGAATTCAATGAATAGATGTTTTAGATTAAATAATTTTCGATTGACTTGACTAAATTTTGAGAACTATTCCTAACATAAAATTCAGTAGGTTTTTACTATCTTTGTAACTTAATTCCTTAGATTAAAATCTTGTAAAAAGTTTCTTATTATAGTGATAACAAGATTTGAATAGAGTCGAACAAGTTTTATACTCGAAAAATAAAATGATATAGGAAATAAATTAAATTCATTATTAAACTAAAAGGAGTAAAGTTTATTCCCACGTACAGGAACTTCTTGAAGTGTATTATTTATTCACATAGATATTTAATTATACGGTTTAACGTGAGAGTAGTATTCATTCATGTCTCATGGTTGACTTGGCAGTGAATTTATATTTATGTAGAGATAAGAAATATCGTTCAACATACAAAATTTACTCAATTTTTATTGGTTATCGAAAAATCAAAAAGAAACAATTTACTTCTCAGTAGAAAATTGATTAATAAAAATTGAAATCTGATGAAATATATATTCAAACTTGAAAAACTATACCTGAAAATTTTCCTATTGAGAAAATGAAGAGCAAAACATTTCTTGTCAATGTAATAAGCTGTTTTGAGCTGAATAGTTGATTCATGTCAAAGGAGAACTGAAATTTTAATAAGATATTATTAAAAATTAAATTGTTATAATGATTTAAAATAAAACTGATTTGTATTGATGCGTCTAATTTTACATTTATTGAATCATTTTTCAAGATTTACAATTGAAAAGCTAAGGATAAGAATAATCTACTTCGATTTATTCATTAATGCCTTCTTTAGTTGATCATAAAGATTGAATTTTTTCTGTCGAGGATAGTTTTTAAAAATGTTGTTTTATCTAAACAATAATATTTGAAAAAAATGAAATAAATTTCGAATAAAAAATGCTTCAGGATCAACCGACTTCTATTGAGTAACAAGTTCTAATAGTAATTCTTTCGAAAATAATCTTGAATTTTTAATCATTAATTAAAATATGAAATTTCAGGAAAACAATTAGTTTTTTAGAAATATAAGAAAAAGCAAATTACTTTAATTGATCATGTTTTTAAATTGAAAATAAAATATAAGATGTACGGCAGCATTTTGGCGCTTCAGTTTTTGTTTTTATCACAATTTTTAGTTTTTATCAAATAAAAAACATCTGAATGAAAGATCGTTAACAAATAAAAGTGATCACGTAGCTATACTAACGGATTTCCATGCCTTTATTTAGTTAATTATTGATTTTATTTTTCGTTATTTTATTAATTAAATCATTCGATTGATTTATGTTTTTTTCGTTCATTGTTTATTTTAATCAAGGCTACAATATTTGAATCAATGAATTATCTATTTAATCCGAGTATCAAGCGAAACAAATATATTCAACTGAAATCATTTGAAAATATAAATTTAATTGGTCGCTACCCGATTCGTCCCATTTCAAATTCGTTTCGTTTTAATTGACTTCTAACCCGTCCCATGCTTACTAGGTATCTACTTTTTTTAAATTCGTGATTAGCAGCACCTATTGGATGCTAAGTATACTAATCACGATACCTTATATCTCGTTGGTCTTTTGCAGTTCGAATGAAACTCGGAAAATAGCGCGCACAAAGAAAATTTATTTTATGTATCTATAGTACACTGACACAGCGAAAAAAGACGCGTAGAAAAGCGAATCAATATCAAATGCACTACCTGTGGCGACATCTGGAATTTTGGAAGGGGCCGAAGTTTTAATTGATACTAGTCGATAGAGAAAATTATTCTACATAAAACTGTCGATTTAGTTTTTTCAAAAAAAGTGTCGGCCGGCAAAAATAATCAAAAACGATGGTCAATGCAGAACCTATATATATGTGCATGACAGTACGTGACCAATCAGAATGAACCGTTACATAAAATTGAATCATCGAAAAAGCGATGCCATATAGCTGCTATTGACTTGATTAGAAGTAGTAATCATCGTGCTACTCGAATATTTGCCGAATTTAAGTAATCTTTCAATTTTAAAGCTTTATATTTATTTAAAATATATTTTTTTTCCAATTAACAATAGAAAAGTACAATAAATAAATAAAATTGTAGAAACACAAAAACATAAATATTTAAAAAGGTCATTGATTGTATTGACGATCTTTCAGCTGCATGCCATAGCTTTTTCTAAAACGAGCTGTTGATCTAGCTTTTGATCTCGATGATACAAGAGGTGTTTTCTAAAATAGAAATAGAAAGAAATAATTAATTATACAATTAAGAAGTAATAATTACAAATATTGTTCGAGTTATACTGTTTATCGATCCGGTTTTTGGTGTTGAGTGTAGTAATGTGGATGCACATGCTGATGAACTTGCAGTAATGTCCTAAAAAAGATAAACGTTACTTTTATTAAAGCATAATGTAAATTCATACCGAAGTCGTAGACGATATTCGTTTTCTTTTTGGTATACTACAAGCATTAAATTTGTTGTCGTAGTTCAAACCAGTAAATGCATAATCATGAGATATAGAAAGATTGGCATCATTATGTGAAGTAGCTGATGATGTATGAATCGAAGAATTATTGAGATCAAATGATTCAGTATTTTGATCATAATTGTTTATGCCAATGTCTGAGTTATCAGACTATAAAAGAAAAATACAAGTAGTAATATATTTAAAACCTAGTGCATATTTACTTGAGAATCGATACTTTCTAATTCGGAAACAAATGATACATCAGTGCAATCTTTATCATTTATCACAGATTCGTATAAGGAACCTTCATTATCAGTATCATCAATTGATGAATTATTTTGAGTTGTTGATGACATTTTCTGAACAAAAAAAAAGAAAAAGATGAAATTATATCAATTAAGCATCCAACTTACTTGAGAGCTTGGTTGATTATTGCAAGAATCCACGTTACATTTGCAGTAGAAGGTACAAACAAGTTTATTTTTCCAACACTTGCATCGATAACAATTTGTTTTACAATCACCACATGAATCAAGTCGAGAATCAATTGGTTTATCAGTAAGATCAGTTCATTTGATTTTGAATTTTCCAGCAATATCAGCATTTTCATAACCTGATTGAAGTAAAGGTAGCGGGGTAGGATTTGAATCTAAACAATCAATCCATATTTTTATTTGTCGTGCAGCTCTTAGACAATGTAGATTGAATGCTGATGTTGATGGTGGTAAAGTTGAAGCAACATTAGTACGAGCTCGGTCTTTGATGCGTACATCCGCCACTAAAGAAACAAATATAAAAACAAATAAAACATATATATTGGAGTTAATACAAGTATTAGATGGGCTCCCAACTTACTCAGTGCACGAAGTTCATCAAGTGATTCAGCAGTATAACCAAATGAATAACAATCTATTAGAAGTTGTTCACAAGCAGCGATCGATTTATAAGGTGGAGGAATACAATTCAAAATTTTAATATCAGAGTATCGATGTGGATCTTTAAAGAAACAATTGAACATCTTTTCTTTACTGATGTTCCTAATGAACGACGTCGTATCACACCCAGAAAGTGCATGTAGAGCAAGAACACAAATTGGATCAATGGCTGCTTGACGGGGTGAAGCTATAATTGATTTAACATCGATAAAACAATTTTCTTGAGCTCGAGGGTATTTTGACTTGATGATTAAATGTTGAAGACTAATACTGGATCCGAGTGCAATAGCTATTAGGATAACATCGATACTAGAATATAAACAATAAATTATGTTCGAATATTATGATTGTTTTATGTGGATGAGATTTTGATTGACTTACTCGTTAGTATTGATAATCACTTTGTTTTGGCATTCATCGATACTGATACCACTTGCGTGCAGGAATATTCTTGTATATAATTGAGCGTGATATGATTCCAAAAGATAATCTGGTTCAGATGTATGGTACTTTTTCAATCTTATTACTGTTGGATCAGGTCCGCCAACGATTAGTAAACGATTCGGTGGTAAATGCTGAATAAGTTCTGGTTCCATCCAACAATTCCGGATACAGGTTGCAAGAGCAATTTGATTTGACTGCAAGAACTTTCTAAATGGTGTTTCAATTCGATCATTTCCTCTGAGTTGATAATTGTTTCTAGTATCACCATGATCATTTATTTTGAGAAAACGTTGTGAGGCTTTGATTTCAATTAAATCGAAAACTACATCTACACGCTCCTAAAAAATGTAATCAGCAATGATTAAAAAAAGGAAAAGAATAAACTTACACGCGTAATCAATAAATTCCGAATGTTTTCCTTAAGTAATTGTGCCGCATATTCACGAATGGTTTGTATTTCTGGATTTGGTTTTGTTTCGAATAATGCTCTACCATCAATTACGATCGCACATTGATGAGTAGATATTGGACACGATGATGAAAATGATGCTTGAAAAATCTTGTATAATGGTTCCATAGCTGTTGCTTTTGATTGTTGATTAAAAAAGTCTACATTATCAGTACTACATAGAGATAATGGAACATGACAAAATTCATAAGACAAAAATTGAGATAATGGTTTCAAACAACGCTGTTGAGCAATTAAAATGGTTCGTCGAATTTCATGATTTTTTCTATTGAATTATCTAATGAAGATGTTGATGGTGAGAAATTTAACTAAAAATGAGATATCATTAAATCACTAACAACAACTAAAACAAATTAAAATACTTGTACACAAAACTCTTCAATTTCATTTTTTCCGTTGTCACGGTTGTCACCATTTGCTTCTATGCCATCTGGTGGGATGCTAATTATTTCAATGCCACCACTATTTTCATCTCTTGCATATATATCATCGGGAAGATCATTCGAATATTCATCCTACAACAAGAAAAAAAGGTAATGATATTTCATAATGTTGAAATTACGATATTATTTGTTGATATTTTCTTTTTCGAAGTGTCGCTATTGATTGCTGTTGTTGGAAGAATATTAAAGCCATTTAATCTTGAAGGTGATGGATCATCTTTAATTATTACAACATTGTCAATATCTGATGTTGATACACAAATAACTTGGTTCGATCGATCAAATGACTGCTGGCAATATAAACCAGGAGATTGATCAAGAGAAATCATATTCTCCTTTTCTTCTATTAAATAGTCGACCAGAATATCATTACTCTAGAATTTAATAACACGATAGATTCATATTCAAAAACAATAAGGTATCTTACCTCGTCCTTTAATGATAATAAGGAATTATCAGTTATTTGGAAATTTAAATTTGATTCAACACAAACAGATTGCTTTGTATCTTGATGAGGATCATTCTGTTCAGTGGTGATGGACGAAGCACAACGATGTGGAGATACATTTCTTGTCGTTAAAATTTGTCGTTGATAACGTTTAGGTCGGCCAGATATAATTCATATCAGATAATGCTGTTAATCCATATGTTATTAAAGAATAGCAAGCAGTGTGCACTTTCTTGTTAATGAAACAATAATTTAATGATTGACCATGTCGTTTTTTATAGCCTTCATATATTTTTTCTTGTCGTTCAACAGTAGTTATTGTTGTGAATTTTGAGCGTGCACCTCGTTCCCTTCGATCACAGAAAACACAATGCACCACTTCAGACGGCATGGTCGTCAATATGAGTTGGACAATAACTTAACTGACCATCTCGCTCTGTATTCATCATGCTTCCCATTATCACACTTCTGATTGGTTGGACGATTGCTTAGCTCCCGATTGGTCTACGTAAAAAGCGATTTTCTCGGAAATAGAAAAGAGGCCGGAAAATCTGACTTCGTCAGAAATATTAGTTCATATCCAAGAACAATTGATGTTAATAAGAGCTTTTGAAAAAGTGTCGGGCCAAAGTGCTTCCAAGTGCATAAGTGCATTCACTATTTGATAATGATTCGACCATTTTTTTCGCTTTGTCAGCATACTACTAATTAGTAAACCAAATAACTATCATGTTTAAGTTCACATATAGAGAACGTTCAAAGTCTATGTTGAACTTTGAAGAACATCAATATACAAGAAAAGGGAAAATAAAACTGGTCAAGAAATAGAACAATAAATAGAGTAATAGCTTTAATGTAATATTATTTTCTTTGATACTAAATAGTTCTTTCTCTACGACATACTATGTTAATTTACAGACAATCAGGGACGAGCTGGGAGCGACTAAAAAAAGACGGACGAGTTAAGGAAAATTTTAATTGGGACGTATTGGGTATGGGACCAATCTGGAACCAATTGGGACTAAACCAATTTAATTAGATTTTATTTCTAAATAAAAATCAACTATTTTAAAATAAAAATTTCATTGAAATATTTCTCTATCTATTAAAATGATTTTATTTATTGATTGATAGTTTATAATAAACATCAATTCTAAAAATAAATTCTCATTGAACCTTCAAGAGTTAACCTTGATTTTCAATTGTTCTTTACATTATTTTATTCTCCCGTTCACCTTGATCGAATTTTTCAATTTGTACTCTAAAATAAGTTTCGTTTTATTATAACACCAATATCAGAATTTGTTTATCGATGTGAAAAAAAATAAAGGTGAAGACCAAACAATTTTTATCTAATTTATTTCATTGAGAAAAATTTATCAAGTCTAACATTTAGTAGTACCAGATCTGAAATTGAATGCACGAAAAGACAAATTTGTAATCGTTCTTGAGTGTTTTTTTATTCGAATAAAAATTAGATTTTTGTTTTAAAAAATAATGTTGAATCAAATGATAATAAATCAAAAAATTATATTAAAGAAGATTCTCTCCATCTTTATTTATTCCAATAGCAATAATTAAATTGATTTACATAAGGTTTTTTTTAGCTATTCTTAAGTTGATATCTTTAATGATGAAAAATTCTATTTTCTAGAAAATCTAGATCTTTATGAGAAAATCCAACTTATGAGTTGACATTTTTATTATTCAATAGGAGATATAACGAATATTTCGGTT
This sequence comes from Rotaria magnacalcarata, assembly GCA_900239745.1. Taxonomy (NCBI): domain Eukaryota; kingdom Metazoa; phylum Rotifera; class Eurotatoria; order Philodinida; family Philodinidae; genus Rotaria; species Rotaria magnacalcarata. The sequence goes on from OENM01000807.1 coordinate 17,963, forward strand.
GAAGTATTCGATGATAAACAAATGAATACGAATAATTTAGATTTTGTTATACTAAAAATATTCAAATAATCTATTAAATCAAAATAAGATTATTTTTATGTATAAGAATTTCTGAATTCGCCAAAAGAAGAATGTTCTTTTTAGTAGTATCTAAATTGGACAGTTGCTTGCTTGCTTTTTTCTTCTTGAGTGTTCCTGTATATGATCTGTCTCTCTGTTTTCTGAATATGTCATATTATGACATGTCTCTTTCTTTCTTCATCGATCTTGAGAAAGAATAAGAAAAATTGTTGGATTATCCAAGAACAACAACAACAACAAAAACCAAATCTTAACGGCAATAATGTTGATGGTGTCTGCTAAAAGTAGAAGGATGCTGATAACAACAAGAAAAGAAAAGGATAATAGACAGTAGGGAAGAAGACATTATCATTGGCACGTCCTTCTTTAAAGAGAAACACCAACTCCAACCAACCCTTGTTTATCTATAAACAAGACATACTAACAGATTACCTCTTTGTTTATCTATATAAACATAAATATAGTGAGTACAATTACGATATCGACAAACATTTCTAATTTACATTCATTTATTTACTTATTTCATTGTTTAATAGAATCCAATTTACAATCAGATTTACTCAAAAAGATATATGAATAAATCCTCTAGTGACTACTAGTGTCATTCTTGCATTTATGTATGTATAATATAGGAAAATTAATAAGTATCGTAGAATCAAACAGAAAAGAGAAAGAACCATTTTTAATGATAATTAAAATAATGATCTTGATGACGATATTTCATTGATTTTAATATACGCTCATACGTCACGAAAGATTTACTCTATTAATCATCTATTAAATTGTGCATATTCGTGTATCATCTAAGTAGGTGATATGGGGACAAAGGATAAAAAAATAATTGGTTTCTTTGCCTCCGTTGGCGAGAGACTCTAATCGTTCGATCTTAAGTTCAAAGCATGCCATTAGACGAGACTGGCAACTCCTTTTTCCTTTGTATTTTGATCGATTGATTATGCAATGCTTTTCATTGCACACATCACATTATTGAAATCTAATGAGAAAAATGTATGCCACCAGATCAAGCAAAAGAAAAATAAGTGCAAAATGCTGAGGTAATCAAAATTAGATATTCAGTTAGTCTTCTTTTTATTCTTTTTTTATGCCGATTGATGAGAAACAGCCGTTAGTACTTCTTCGTCATGTTTTACAATGTTATTTTATTTTTAGTATTGCACTTCTATGAAAAGATGAAGGGCAAATAGAAAACGTTTCTTTTTCACTATTCTTCTTGCAATATGTAGGTATAGTTCGTTTCTTTTGATTACCTTATTAGAAACTAAATTATGAAAAGCGAATATTTTAATCATCATTAAATAGTTCTTGTGAGGCGACTTTTTTTTCTCATGAAATTATTTGCATTCATTCTGAGAGAACTGACCATTAACAGAGTGAAAATAATCTAGTCGAATGGATTCGTCTATTAAAACATAATTGAAATGATATACATTGAATGTTATTTTTTCAGAACTGAAATATTTTGATAAGTAAAAAAATTCAATTATTGATAAATAAAATTCAGGTGTGATCATTGCCAGTAAATTTTAACTCAACAGAAATATATTCAAACTGAAATTCGAACTTAAATACTAATTAAATATTTTTCTTTTGTTCTGATTTGCACGTTTTTTTCCATTCCAAAAGACACACACACACACACACACACATAAATGCACATTTCCGTCTACATAACCTCATTGTGTTAATTGGGAAAAAAGTTTGACATCGAATGTCATCGTATGCTAATTCTTTCGTATCTTTTCATATTAGTTTTTTGTTCTAGACATTATACTCGTGAAATTTTGCACATAGAAAAGGAGCAATTTTTACTTCTACTTTTTCTTTGCCCTTCGTCACCATCAACGATAATTGACTTTCTTCTTCTAAAGCTTGAACAAATACAATGTCCTTTTTCTTTTTCTTTTTCTTTTTCTTTATCATTATCATTAGTAGTTCATTCTGGTTAGATAAATAAATAATCACATTTGACTGAATGAGAGACGCACATGTACTTACTAATCGTTCTCCGTGCCACCAGTTGCTATGAATAGAAACTCTTTATCTGCATTGAATTATGTCTTGTGATCATCTGTTTACAGATGATACATTTGTCATCTAGAGAGAATAACAACATTTGATATTGACATGTGTATTCAAGGTTAATTTTTCTTTCAACAAATCAATTTATATATTTTTCTCATAGAAATAATAAATATATTCTGAAAAATTTAGATCAATTTTTAACTTTATAAAATAATCTAAAATATTATTTTAGCTTTGAATTAATTATTACACCATTCATACAGTTTAATTCTATGTTGAGAGATATCGTACAATCGAGAATCAATATGAGATTTTCTTCAAAACTCAAATGATAACAAAACTCTGTTTTATTCTAGTAATAAATTTATTGTTAAATTGTATCGAATACAAAAATTCTGTTATTTCATTTCATATTCGACTTGTCAATAATTCAAACGTATGAAAAACTAAATCAATTAAAAAGTTTTTTATTAAATGAAGTGTGTTTTGTTTTCATTTTTATTTGAATGTTTGTATTTGTTCAAGTAGACTTTTTAAAATCATTTTTCAACATACAAATAAAAACATAATATATAGACGAAGTAAAAAAAGACTTCCTATCAGATGTATAATCGATAATAACGACGAAGTGAGTCGATAGACTAGGGCTGCTAGCCAGCGCATTATGGTTGTGTTTTATCGATTATTTCCTATTTTGACACCTTTCTCTTTTTTGTTCTTCTATAAATAACAGTAGATATCGATAAAGAAGAAAGAATAGAAGTACAATCAATAAATAGAACGTTATTGTTTCTGTCTGCTTTTCAGAAAAATCGTATTATCAATAGGAAGACGAATGCATCGTGAATATTTGTCTTATTCTTTATTTCTTCAAAGCTAAAGTAAAAACAAAAATGATTTGATTCTGTAGTTCTTTACCTTTTTCTTCCTAGAAAAAATTTAATGTAAATAATGAAAAAAACTAAAAAAATTCTAATTCCTCGAGCAAGTGATTATTCAGGTGGTGGTTTTGGTTTTACTATTCGTCACTTTGTTATTTATCCGCCATCATTTTCTGTCAATGACATTTTACGGGTAAGATTTTATTTGGAACTAAAAATCATTTCAATTGAATTGATTATTATTTTAATGAAAAAACTGCAAAATTATTTAGATCTGAAAAAACAAAATATCGAGTAAATTTCATTTTTCAATTAGTATAGATTTTTCATTCGTTTCGATTCGTAATGCACAAAAACATCGTTTCAGTTTTTTTACTTTTATTTATTCTAATCTATCGAGAAAATAAAATAAATAACTAAACTGAACTAAACTAAACTAAACTAAACAGAATTTATTTATTTGTATTCAACCATAACTAAGCTCTATTGGATTGCTTATCTTAATAGCGACAGACTAACATCTTTTCTACATTCATTCTACAACAGAATTAACGAGTGTCCTTCAGACCAAGAAGAAACGACTGACGTCATCTTATAAGTGTCGAAGGTTAAGACTAACGTATTTTATGTAATCTGATAGGCTTCGTACAGTGTGGTGATCGATGAACATCAGCAAAAGCAATTGGGAGGAGGTGGAGGAGGAGGAGGAGGAACAACATCATCAATAGTTCCTTCTGGTATTTTATCATCATCATCATCGGGTAGTTTCATCCATCATCAAGGAGAACAACAACGATCGTCATCATCATCTTCTACTATGAAAATTATCGGAAACGGTAAGTAGAAAAAGGACGATAAAAAGACAAGGAAAAATATCTAAGCAAGAGAAGAGAAAAAAGAAAAAGAACATATTTGTTAGACGTCTATGTCCCTTTTTTTCTCTTGCTTATTGATTGATGATAGACGTTCTATGTTCTAAGGAAAGATTTGTTTTTGTTACAGATAATATACAAGAAGATGGAACAACAGTGGTAAATAGTCCAAACCAAAATCTTCAATCAATCGATACAATTTTTGTTAAAGAAGTTCGACATGATGGCCCAGCTTACGCAGCTGGTTTAAGACAAGGTGATCAAATATTAACTGTTAATGATCAATTAATTAATGGAAAAACTTATTCACAAGTTATTGCTATGATACAAAATGCGTTAGTTTTTTTCTCTTTCCTAACATATTCCCTAGAGAAAAGAAAAAGATAATCGTCCTGCTATTTTTTTTTCTTTTTCTAGTCCTGCTGATCTTGTTCTCAATGTTGTACCAAAAGAAGACGATCATCGTACAGTAGTATGTATCTTTCTCTTTTGCTTGTTTAGTAATATTATTATTATTATTATTATTATAAAAGAATTCAACAGAAAATGTTTATCATGATTTAAATTCAAGTGAATCGCGATTAAAATCAAACAATTTTTCTCCTTCATTGATATATCGTCCTTCAACAACGACAATCATGTCAAATAATAAAATTGAACAGAAACTAAGAAATCTACAGATTAATTTAGCTCAAGGCCGAACACAAGAAGAACTTGCTCAAGTTGGAATTTATTTTCCTCCACCAACATCGTCATCATCACAACAACAACAAAATGCTTTTTCAAATTATATTGAATCAGTCCATAAAGCTTTAGATTCATCTAAACAACAGCAACAGCAGCAACAGCAACAACAACAACAACAGCAACAGCAACAGCAACAGCAACAACAACAACAACAGCAACAGCAGCAGCAGCAACAACAACAATCTAAAGGAGATCAAAAACAAATGTATTATGAATCGCCCTATCACAATGATTATATTCAATATGATTATAAAAGATCAGCACCATTTCAAATGAATTACAATCAAATGAATCAACAACGAAATTATTTAAATAATAATATCAATACAATTCCTATATTACCTTTAACAAATATTGTTCGACCACCAGTTCCTCCTAGACAAAGTTTGTTTGATTTTGATTTATTTATTTTTATTGCAACATTGTTGGAGAAATAATGAATTGCAAAACTATACCGTGCAGATTTTTTTATAATCAACCAGCATCTGTTTTTATTTAAGTTAATAGCATAGACTGCATACTGTTATTCGCTCGAGAATATTTTCTTGAAATTAAAGTTCGAGTTAATCATAAATCAATTAACATTGAATTGATATCAAGATAATTTCTCCTCATTTATCAAATATATATATTAAACTAAAATATATTAAATCAGTAAGTCTAACTAATGAATATGACCAACAATGCAATTAAAACAAGGCTTTAGATTAGACGAAATAACGAAATCAACTGATAAAATTGACTTATTTTGGTAAGGTTCTCGTAGTTTTAATAATTCTTTTATCAAAATCATAGCAATACATTATTTCAAGACAAATAGAAAGAAACTATTTTAGTTTAAAAAATTGATAATATTCTTAAAATAAGAAGAAGAAGATTATAATTATATTTAATTATTTATTTAGTAGAATAAAATGATATTATTTGATCTGCATAGGTATGTCTCTAATAGATTCGTCATTAAGTAATTTTGTGAATGTTCCACCAAATCGTTTAACATTACCTAATGTTTCTAAATCAGACGAATGGCCATCAACAAACATTTATTCAACACCTGTATCAAAGTCAATGATTGTTCAAAGTTTAGAAGAATTAAAATCTCCTTCAACAGATTCGATCACAACAGACAATCCGTCACAAACTGTTTCAAATGAAAAATCTCCAACAAATGAAACCGATATGAAAACAGAATTTGTTAATTTCCGTAAAAAACAATTCGAAACAGGTCATGTTGAAAATATAGTTCGTGATCCTCAACGTGAATTTAAAACAAAAATATATTCTGAAAAGAAAAAGTATGAAAATGAATGGAATCGCTTAACTGCAATAGCTGATGTTGAAACTGTTATGGAACGTGCATCACACTTTGAAGATATCGATCCAGATAAATTTGCAAGATTAAAGTCAAAATTTCCAATATCACCACCAATGCATGAAAATCTTGAACCTCATCAAAATTTCTTTTATGATTTTAATCCAAATCATTTATATGATTCTCAATCACAATTTAAAATGATTAAACCATCAACTAGACAATCTTCAATCGATTTATCTTGTTCATTACCAATTCCAAGAGGTTAGAGTTATTTTTATCTACAGCTCTTTGCAAAAAAACTTGCATAACTTCTTCTACAGATATCATCTGCTATAAAAGTGTTCTTCGAATTCTTTTATACTGTGGTAAATAGCCCCGATCGAGTACTACACGACACCATGATTCGATATACCAACTGTTCACTCATAGAAGAAAAATGAGACAAGCATCTCTTTTTCGTCGGTCGAACAAAAATGTTTATAATCGAAATTCAGCATTTTTAACTTTTTCATCTGAAAAATGTTGATTAAACAGGAGCCCTCTTCAAACGTTTCATGTAGAAGTTAATAGTCTATAATATGCTATATCGAATATCATCATAGTTCAATATTTTTTTCGCTCATCGTTACAGTCAATAAGAGATAAACATCGTTTTTTCATAGACATCACACAATTTTTCAAAACATTAATATCAATACGTATGGCACATTCTGGATAACTTTTCTTGTGCTTCACTATCGAAATGGAAAGAAATTGCACTGATACATATGCATACTGTAGTATATCTGTAGAGGGTTTAGCCCTCAAAAAATGACTTTTGTAGTTATTTGTTATAGTAGAGAAACAAGCTTTAAAAAAAAATTTGTGCAAGTGTTTTTGCAGAGAGCTGTAAGTAACAGATTTTTACTTTATTAACTTTTCTGCGAGAACAATAAGTTTCATATCTGTTTTTTATTACCACTAACTAAATGACTTTTTCATCAAAAACATCAAAACACTAATTATACTCGCTATCCTTTCTATTTATAATATTTCCATATGTCAGATAAAAATCGTATAAATAGGAAGCTTTGTTGTCATACTAGAAAATTTAGTTTATAAATTTGACAAACGTGATTTATTTTAGTCAGCGATTTACGAAATCTTGACTTTAATTTTGATCCTCGTTATATGATACCACAAGTTCGACAGGATCCATCTCAATCAACAACAACTTCACATTATAATCCATTAGCATCAACTGAAAAGTTAGTTACTTCGCTTGTTTATTGAATTATTTATTTATTTTTTCAATTAAAATTTCAATTAATTTAGTTCAAGATATCTAACAGAAAATTATCTAAATAATTCTTTATCTCGTGGTGGAGTTAATTTAATTCGTCAGCAGTCATATATTACTGCTGTTCGATCAGCTAATCCGAGTGAACAACCAGATTTTGGTAAGGTTTACATTTGTTTTAAAATTTAATTCGTTTAATTGATTTCTTTCAATAAAAGTATCTCAATTTGGAACTCCGCCAACATCAGAGCAAGAAATGAAACAACGTCGAACACCTTATTTAATGAGTAATGATCAACGTATAGCTTCTAATCGAGGAGGTTATGTTCCTTTAAATTATAATAATAATAGTCAATCAATGGCACAAACACAAAATACTTATGACATGATTCGAGAACAAGAACCAAAATTAAGGTTTTTCTTTCTTTCTATTTTCAAGTTTTTATTTACAGAAACAAAATATATCTAAAAAAAATTATTCTAGAAATTCTACTCAGCAACAAACACCAGCAATTAAAAAATTGAAAAACTTCTTTGGCGAAAATGTAAATATAACGTTTTTTCTCTCCAAATAAACAGCAAATAAAAAACATAAATCTTCTAAAATGCGTTCAGATAACATCAGTGGGTAATGAAATGGAACATCGTCCATCCTTATCTCAATCTCCATTATCTCCTCATTCATCATCGGGTGGTCAATCAAAATCTGGTTCAATATTTGACGGTTCAACAGTTGATGGAACTTCAAATCCTCGTGAATCAATTTCGTTGACAACAATGACCGATAATTTAGAAGCATCAAAAGAAGGAATACTTTATTGTAAAACTGTATTAAAAGACGGTCGTCGAGCTGCTGATCGTTCATGGCGTGGAGCTTGGGCTGTACTTAGACGTGGAGCTTTATTTCTTGGAAAAGAAAAGAAACATGGATTATTAATTCCACTTTCATGTGATTCATTTCCAATTACTCTTCAAAATGCTGATGTTGAATTAGCGAGTGATTATGTTAAAAAACCAAGAGTTTTCAAAGTAACAACATCAAATCAAAGTGAATTTTTATTTCAAGCACCAGATATGCAATCCTTAAATGAATGGTTAGATGTTATCAATGAGAATTGTGTTCCATCAGATTTACAACAAGATAATCCACAAATTACGACTAATGTTAAAAATAAAAAACAAAGAAAAAGTACTGCATCATTACCACCTATTGTACCCATTCACCATGAGCACGAGTAAGAATTTTGGTTTTCTTTTTCATTACTTATCGATCAAATCGTAGAAAAAATTTCAAGAAAAATCTATTAAGTTTATTAGACCAATATAACAGAAATGTCAATCAACTACCTCAAAGCTTCTTGTTTTCTATCTTCTTGTAGTGTGCTAGAAAACAGGCAGTTTCAGTGTTTCTTTAACTTCAATTGTTAAGAGACTTTAATTTGAGCATGACTTCTGACTAGGTGAACTATTTTTTGATTGGCAAGCAATATATAGGAGCAAAAAGAAACGACCTCATTTATTTGTCAAGAAATTTTATATTAAACAACATAAAGATAATCAGTTCATTAGATTGTCAGATATGAAACCTTATTGTATAAATTTATATTAAACAGAACAAAGTTACTGATGAAAACCTGTAAACCATCATATTTTTAACCTACTACTGTCGACAAATCAAGACTTTAAAAAATAAACTATTCTTGATTAAAAATAATTAAAAGTTTTTAAGAATTATCATTTTTATGCAACTGATTTATGAAACTTCAATGAGATTATATTCAAAATTTTACATTTCATCTACATTTCTATAGAAGAAACATGAATAATATTTGACTAAAGAAAACATTGCAAATTTTTGTTGAATTTTCAGTTTATCATCTGCAACTGGTGAACAACGTAAATCAAGTTCGAAATCGAAAGGTTCTTTTCGAAGTCCACCATTGAAACGTTCTCCAAGTCTTCGCGTTCGTAAATCTCAAAAATCGTCAATAACTCAACCTGCACAAGCAATTCCGCCATTAAGTGGAACGAATTCTGCTTCGAATGGTGCTAATGTGACTCCACCACGTCGTTCATTTGTTAAATCAATTGTAAAAAAGGGTCTTCGAACATTAAAATCATCATCATCATTATTAACAAGCCAAATGAGTGGACAAATTTATGATGAAAGTAGTGGAGAATCATTATCATCAACAACGAGTGCTGGTGCACTTTCACAAGGAATTAATTTTGCTATTGAATTGGAAGAATGTGAATCATCATCCATATCACGTTATATTCCAATTGTTGTCGAAATTTTAACACGTCTTATTGAATTACGCGGAATAAATTATCAAGGAATCTATCGACATGCTGGAGGAGTTACGGCTGTTAATTGGCTTGTTAATGAATTAGATAAAGGTGCTGAAAATATTGATTTTAATTCTGAAAAATGGTATGATGTTAAAGCTGTTGCATCAACGTTAAAAACATTTTTTGCTAAATTACCTGATTCACTTTTGTCGTCAAGTTTGTTTATTTTTCATTTGATAATTGTTTTTATTTATTTTTCGCTCTTTTTTATTACAGAGATGAGTAGTTTATGTGTTGAAGCAAGTCGAATCGAACGTCATTGTGATCGTTTAGTAGAATTAAAACGACTTGTTGTTCAATTGGATGATTATCGATTTGAAACATTAAAATATTTATGTGCTCATTTTCGAAGAGTTGCTGCCAAATGTCATATTAATAAGGTTTGTTTGTTTTTATTTTCAATAGGAAATCATTTATCATCTATTTGTTTTTATTTTCATCTAGATTGATGCGAGAAATGTAGCCATTATATTTGGACCAACATTAATATGGGATTCAAAAGCATCATTACAATTGAATCTTGTCGATAATCCAGAGAAGATCAGAATTATTGAATCATTTATTTTATATGTATGTTTATAGTTTCTTTTAAATTTCTCTCGGAAAGAGTTTTGTAGAATCAAAATACAAGACCATAATTGATTTATTTATGTATATAGATGAGATAAATGGAAACAAACAGCGAAAATTCAATAATAATTTTTCAAATGAGTTGTTCAAAATCAAAATAAATAAGATAATACAATAGACAGTTATTTAATAGTTAATTTTATTTATCAGCATATGATAGATATGATCATCAGATACATTCTATTGTTATAAATTCTAGTGAAAAATTTATCTATTCAAATACTAAAATAAGTTTTTAAATTATTCCAAATAAGAGAAAACTTTCGCAGTAATTTCAGTTAATAAAATTCGACCATATTACATAATGAAATATCGATAGAAATTTCGAACTAAAAGAGACCCATCGATTAATGAATAATTTTAACGAATGCTCATTATCTTTGTTTTAATTTAATAAGTCTTAAATATTGTTCTATTTTTTGACCTGTAGAAAGAAACTTGTTAAATCATATTGAATATTTCATGATTTTTGTAGATTCATAGATTGTTTTATAAAAACGATTCGTAATAATTTTTTATAAAACTTAAAATTAAATTTTTTCGACTCATTAATGATTTCATTATTTTTATTTTTCAATAAAATATATTATTTCTTGCACAGAAAAAGAAAAAAACATTTTCCACTATAAATCCATGAGAAGAAGAGGAAAAATAAACTAAAATATTTTCAAAACATTTTCTAGTATGAATGGTTTTTTACTAATAATTCTTATGAATCAATTCCAATTGAAATAAATCCTCAAATGCCTCGATTACCTCCAGTAATAAGCCATGGAACAATAGATTCTGAAACATTATTAAATAGTGAAATCAAACCAGGTGAAATAATTCAGAATATTGTTCATGCAGCTAAAAGACGATGGTCGTCTTCAATTTTACTTGACACGATATCATCATTAAATTCAAAAAAATCAACAGCAAATGATCAACAAACATCAAAGCCAATCAATATATTTGTTAAAAGGTATTTTCATTTTGCTATAAAATATTTATTTTTTAAAGAGAAAAAACATTTAATTCCAGTGTTGTTCGTCCAAATTAAATTTATTCGTGTATTTTTTGTATTAATTGTAAGCTCAGCTTGGTTTTTTTTCTCAGCTCGTCCAGCCCGTTCCTTTTCCTTTTTATCTTTTTTTGAATTGCATGATTTTCTTGTATTTATTTAAAAATTAAACACAAATATTTTAATAGAAACCGTCGACGAAATAAACTTAATCGATCATATTCAATTGACTTGTTACTAAACGAGAAAAATATTCAACAAACAGATGAAAGTATTTCATCTAAATCAACAGATTCAATATTTTATTCAATGTCAGATAAACGTTCGAAAAGTGCTAACGATTTTTTAAATTATTTTATTTCATTGAAATCAAAACATTTACAAAGTAAAAATGTTTCAACTCCATGTCGTAAGTTGTTATATTTTTTCTTTTTATAAAATAAGTGAAAGAAAAATATTCAATTGATTTAGTTTTGCATACAAAAAATGAAAATGAAAATATTCATTTTTCTGAAAAAACTTCATTATTAAAAGCAAAATTAATTCAACATGAACAAATTCTTCAAAATTTCAAACAAACAATAAATCAAGCTGATCATCAACTTTCATTATACTATAAATCATTAAAAGAAGATTCTTCTTGTTCTTCACATTCTTTACCTTCTTGTTATTTATCTTTATATGCCTTAGAACTTTTGTGATTTCCTTTTTTATTTTATTGTTTTTTTTGTGATAATCACCTCTTTTTTTGTTTCTGTATTTTCAATGTATTCAAGTGTGATAGAAATATTCATTTAATTAGATAAAAATAAAATAAAAGAAGATTTTTTTGTGTGTTCTTCTTTTGGCATGATCAGTCGCATTTTTTCTCTATCGATAAAGAAAATCTTGTATACAACACAACATAGCAGATGTCATTCGCATCAGTTGCAATAAACAGACGACTTATTATTGCTATTTCTGTCGAAAAACATAGTAGTAATCATTTTGTTCTCCTTCGCTCTCTCTATTATGGTTGCCTTTTTATCTCATGCTATGTTTCAACGTCATTGATAAAAGACGAATAAGAGGAAAAAATATGAAAAATATGCTGTATTATCAGCCAACAGCTAGACAAAGTCAATAAGCAAAGTCAAACATAAAATTTAAAAAAAAAACACTGGCTATTGATTTTCAAAATATTCTTTGCTTCACGAAGTAATTCATCGATCATCAATAAAATAGACACATACATTAGGCATACACATTATTTATTTTTACAAGTGCAAATCACCAGAAGGTAAAAGGACATTGTCGATCCTCTGTGATTCCATTTTTGTTTTTCTACTCCAGATAGAAATAGAAATAGAACTAATTCATCAGCATTTTTTTGGATGAAATTTTATTTCGATGCAGGATCCCTTTTTGATCATTCGTTTAGAATTATCATATATTCTTGTGATTCATAATAGAATCAAATCATCGATAGACTTTCACATTTCATTGTGAAAGAAAGTTTCTTTTTCTATTTTTCATATAAAAGAATGTAAAATAATTGTTTTATTATGTATTGTAAGTATAGCATATATAAGTTTGGTTATTTATTGATTCTTATCTTGTGTAAAACTGTCTTCTTTTTGTACAATAAAACAATGAAAAGTAAATGCAAATTTTCTTTATACTGTATTTTTTCCCATTTAATCCCTAAGGAATTTCTCGTTATTATCATTAGTAGTAGAAGTAGCAGTATAAGTAATTATTAAACTGTTACAATTTCGTATATCCATTATGAAAACAAAACCGATCAGTAGTGACATCTGCTTACAATGGTAAATGATTGAATTTTTTAGATAACCATTGAAAATAGAATGGATCGATTCTATTCTATTCTGCTATTATTGTTTTTAGTTTAGTTTAGTTATTTATTTTTACATGAAATCTAAATGAATAAATTGATTTTTAGATTAAAAAAAGGAATAAATCTTTAGTATAATGAAGTAATGAAGAATATTTCCGACTGTCGTTACATAAAAAATTTGAAATTTTATAATCGCCATTGTCTTCGGGCAAGTTAATATCAATATATTCTATCTCAATAAAAAAAAATGTTTTCGTTCTCGAACTGATTTCTATAAATTGTGTTGATATTGTCTAGTCTATTGTTTATCTTTTGGTGATTTTTTTTGTATTTGCCGTTGTTTTTTTTCTGATCGAGTCTTTCACACAGAATTGTTTGTTTGTTTTTTTGTTTTTATCTTATCGAAATGACAGGTAATCATTATGAAAAAGATTCTAACAAACTACGTTTTTTTGATGATGATGGTTATCGACAAAGAGCTGCTTGCATCTGTGTGAGAAATCAACATGAAGATGAAGTAGGAGAATGTTTTTGTTTTTCAATGAAATATATTTTTATCTTGTAAAATTTCATTATTTTGATTAGATATTATTAATAACATCTCATCGTGATAAATCATCATGGATATTTCCAGGTGGTGGCGTAGAACCAAATGAAAGTACGATTGATGCTGCTCATAGAGAATTATATGAAGAAGCAGGTGCAAAAGGACGTATTCTACGAGAATTGGGTGTTTTTGAAAATCTTGAAAGAAAACATCGAACAACTGTTTTTGTTGTTTATGTTGAAGAAGAGTATGATGATTGGGATGATAAAAGATTAATTGATCGACAAAGACATTGGTATAAACTAAAAGACGCTTTTTCATTATTAAGAATTTATAAACCATCACAATTGACTTTTTTGGAACAATTTATCTCAACATCACCAAATCACATTAATTTACTTCATCAAATATCTTCATAATTTTCATTTGTATGATTCTCTTGTGTTCGCTTTTTTTTCTTGTTTATTTAAAGTAAAAGTAAAAACAGAGTAGATCATTGGGTTTTTATTTCTATTGAAGATGTTAAATGTGATTTCGATGTTCGGTGTAAAAATTCGTCCGCATCGTTCATTATCAATTTGGGCTTTTATTATTTGTTTTCTGTTAGTTTTGATTTTATTTTCTCAAAGAAAAAGCTCGCCAATTCAAACAGTTGAAATTGATAATGATGACGATATTAATTTAGTTGATTTATTTAATCATGCTTTCAAATTAACATATCAATCAGGACAAGCAATTAAAATAATCAAAAACGCAAGGAACCATTTTAAAAAAATTCTAAAAAAAAAATCTTTTAAAAATCTACAAAGTGAACCTGTTACAATGGCTGATTTCATTTCACACTCAATTATAACTAACGGATTAAAAAATAAATTTGGAAATCTTCAAGTATTTTAATAATTTATATTGAAAATAGAATTAATCTTTGTTTTGTTGTATTTTAATTCATTTGCAAGATTATATCAGAAGAAAAAGACGCAATAAATAATCAAGAATTTCAACTGATTGAAAAAGAGCTTAATGTTCGAAATAAATTTCCAGATATTCCATTTATTCAAAATGATAAAAATTTTATGACAGTTCCTTTATCATCAGTTGCTGTGTGGGTTGATCCTTTAGATGCTACCAAAGAATTTACAGGTTTGTTTATTGTTTTTTAAAATGAAACGAGAAGAATTTTAAAAAAAATATAGTTAATAGTCTTTAGTTTTCATGAATTGAAAAAGTTTTGTTCATAAAAAAATGTTTTTGTAATATCAGATTCAATAAATTCATCGCGAAATCAAACTTAAAAGTATTTATTTCAATATTCAAAATGACATTTAGTGAATCGTCAGAGTAAAAAAAAGATCGAATTCATAAGGAATCCTTTGAACTTACAACATATTGAATTCTTCCTGTCTGAGGGATAAATTGAGAATAAATATATAGAGCTACTACTGTGCAATCATAAACAATCAAAGATCACTACAGTAACTCTATACATGTATCTAATTAAATATTTTCATAATAGCTCATGCTGAAAAATGAACATACTCATTTCATGAATTAGCAATTCCAACTATTCTTTTAATATTAATCCTTTTTATAATCTTACTGAAATATCGAACATAATCATAATTGTATAGATTTATATTTTCTTGTTATTATTTCAAGTTACATATCGTCAGATGACAACACTTCCGACTCATTTAGTTTGTCAATTGATTATATAAAACTTTGACATAGATAATATTTATGGAATTAATTATGTAGCTTGTGAAAATATATCTTTTACTTGAATCATTCCGTAAAATGTCTTTTTTTGTTATTGATAGTCGAAGTTATTTCATTTGTATGTTGATATACATTGCGAATTAATATTTTTGATAGAATTGCATCATTTACTTGTCTATAAATACTAAGAAATTAATATCAATAAAACTGATCACAGAAATTTTTTATTTTTTAAATATTACAGTTACATATTCGACCACATTTCTAGTTATCCTATGAATTAAAATAGATATCAAACTATTAAATATTGCATATTTTTGTGTACATACGATATTAAATTGATATTTTTTGCGACATTTTATTTCAGACACACAGTTTAACAAACATTATCATAGAGATATGTATTAAAAAAGATTATTAAACGATTGTATCGCTTATTTAGAGGATCTTCTTCAATATGTTATGGTCATGTTGTGTATAACAATTGAAAAAAAACCAACTATTGGAATTCTTTATGCACCATTTACTAACAAATTTAGTAATATATTTACGAAGAACAAGAATTCAATAAAATAAATGAATAAATTTTTTTTCGTCTTAGCATGGGCCTGGGTTGGAGTTGATCATTCATCTATCAAACGTGATGAAAATATTCTTTTAGAAGTTCATAAACCAAGTATTGATGAAATAATTTTATCTCGGTCACATGCTGGCCATGCTCATGAAATTCTTAAAAATGTTTATCGTGATAAACAATATAAAATCATCCCAGCTGCTGGATCAGGTTTATTTTTATATTTTCAATGTTTCATTAATTGTTTTTGATTCTATAGGTTATAAAACAGTTCAAATATTAGAAGAATTCGCTGACTATTATCTTCATTTAACTCCAATTAAAAAATGGGATGTTTGTGCTCCAGACGCTATATTACGAGCAAATCATGGAACTATGACAACGCTTAGAAATCAAACCATATCTTATGATCATCAAGATAAAAATATGTTAATTACTGACGGACTTTTGGCAACATATAAAAGAAATCATAATGATCTTTTAAAATTCTTTGAAGCTTCGAACCTCACGAGATATATTCATCAGAAGCAAAGTTAGATAATTAAGTTGTTCGTATTCTCTCATTTTTATTGTTATATGAGTTAGTAAAATGTTATTTTTTATCATAAATAAAAATAGATATCATTGCATTTTTTTCTGATCGATATAGATATAAATTGAGTAGCTGATTATTGTCGTAACCATTTTGATTAGTGTCTTGTCAATGTGACTTTTTTTGAAGATAAGTTATATTTTTTTCACATATAGCATGATAATTATCACAGCATCAAATATGATTCTCATAATTGTCGACACAGACTTTTGTGCCTGTCAGTATCAAGCAATATGAAAAATAATCTTGGTTAGAAAATTTTTTTAATTAACTCTCGTTTTAATAATAAAAAATAAAGAATATTTATTTTAATCCAATAAATTGCCATCAATGATGATCTTCATAAATGTGGATTATACGATAAATCTGTTGTGTTTCCAAAAAGATTGAATATTCCTAATATTGAGAAGAATACCTATGACAAAAGACTGGTTTGAAAAAATAAATATATAAAAACATTTTATTTCTGAAAAATTCAAATGACGGATACGTTTAATTTCTTATACTTTTATCATTAACATTGCATGTGTTCAAGATATCAAAGATAGATACATTAACAATTGATTTATCACTTTGTTTTTTATTTGAATTGAAATAGAAGTATGATATGGCAAGACAATTTTATTTTCATGAAACAAGATCTCTGGTTGTTTTTCTCGTGTTATTTATGATTGTTGCTACAGAAAATCGTCATTTAAATGCTAATGGATCTTTAAGTAAACAATATGTTATGGAGAACGAACCAAGTTCACATGCATATTATCGTAATGTAGGCACTCGTTCTTCTTCTTCGAGTAGTGTAGCAATTATGAATATGCATGTGACATCTAACTAGTCGACGATCTTGACTTCGATCTGTCCAGGTTCTTGTTTTTCTTGCTTGTCAGACAAGGTTCTTTTTTTCTTAAAAATCAGGCAAGAATCATTTCTTGAGTTAGCAGCAAGAATTTTACCTGATTTTCAAGAATCTTGCTACCGTCTTGGACAAGAATCTGGAAAAAACAATGTCAAGATCGTCGACTAGTGCTACAGTTTATTCTAGTAATGATCCGATCAGTGTCACATGAACACCACTATTATTTACGTGTCTTGATGATTTTGTTGACATTGTTCCTTTGAATGATAATAAATATATTTGATCATGAACAGAGGCGGCGGAACGATCTCAGTCTAGAGTAGGCTCACATTTTTAGCAAACTGATGTGTGTCCATGTCAAAGTACAGGATTCAAATTTGATTATTATCGTAAGGTTTAAAATTTTCTTCTTTATGATAAATGAAAACTTTTACCGTAGTTTGCACCAGTTACACTCTAGCTTTTATGAAGTCTTCATCGGTTGTAGTCAGTGTCAATCGTGTAATCCATGAAATTTCAATTTTTAGGCGCTTTTTTGAGAGAACCGTTTGAAAATGGATTAAAAGTTCGTCATTATAAGAAATTCTTAATTTATTTCAATCTGATTCAAGCCCTAATTTTGTATTTATGGTTGTGAACGAGTTGAAAAGTATTTTCATTCTTCTTTTTTTACAATGAAGAGCGTGGTTGAGTTTCTGCCTAGATTTTGATTATTTATAAACGTGATAACTATCTAATGCATGATTGCACCCGAGACCATAGAAACTAACCAAGTAACTGAAAAGGATTATTGAAAAAAAAGCACTGGAAAAAATAATGTGACAATAAAAAGAACTATTTCGTAGCTAAAAAGTTTTCCTCTCTTGATTTTTTTAAATAGCATCTGTACAAATTCTGGATCAAGTTCATAGCGAGATTTTTATGGTTTTAATAATCACATTTCTGCTCATAATCTTAAGTCACTGTTAGGATTACTTGAATTGTTAAATAGAATTTCAATAAAAGTTGAACTTCCTTTAAAACTAGTGGGCTTCGCGTTTTATTGTGAAAGAAAGATAAACCCTGATTTTGTTTATCCGGTATCACGATAGGAAAGGAGTAATAGTTTTCAAGTATTTAGCAATGTAGTGGAAACCGGGAAAAACTTAAAATTTATTTGGTTTTTGTGACAGGGATAAAGTTCAAAAATTATTTAAATAGAATTTTGGAAAAATAAATTCAACTGTCTTATACCAAGAATAAAGAATTCGATGTTAACCTATTACCCGCCAATGAAATTAAAAAAAAAATATGCAATATTGAAGAATAGTTATAAGTAGCTGAATTATGGACTGACAATCTAAGAATGTGTCATTGGCCGAAAAAATATGAAAGCAAACATTAGTAGAAAATTGTTATATTTTACCGAGTCTATCAAGTCCTTGGTGTGCCATATTTGAAATTTGCCTAAACCTAATCTCCTCGAATCTATGTTAGACTTGAGTCTACCCAAGTCTACCCCACGCCAATCTAGGGTAGGCTTGGGTCTACACAGGCCTAATGGCTCCGCCGCCACTGATCATGAAAGATATGCTACTAAGATAAGTTCTTAAAGGTTACATTAAAAAATTTACAAAAATACTGACAATGAAACATATTAAGTTTCTTTCAGAATATAGAAATTAGTTTCAATAGAGATTGTTCTTTGTATTAAACTTATACTATACTATATGTTATAATTAATTAACATAGAAATAATTCATATAGCAAAATACTTCGACTATGGTAATACAAATTAAATTCATTATCTTTTTATATTCGTCAGAATGGAACAAGAATAATTTATACAGCATCATATATGTGTGAAGAAAAAGCTAAAGCATGGGTTTCACAAATATTCATTGATCCAGAACATATACATTTAATTTGCCTAGAGAACCTACATCCATCAACAGCATATTTCTTTCGTGTTGGAACTGATAAATATGTGGTTGATCAAAACCGTTTTCATATACAAATCTTCCAGCAAATAAACGAGGGATATCCAAGGAATGTGGAATAGGAATTCCTCTTCAGTTTTCAGAATACTAAAATTCAAAAAATACAGTATCCACGGTAGTTTTTACTCTTATATTCATTGTCGTCCGGAAATTTGTGTACCCGAATGTTATAGTATAAAAACTATTTCAGAGAAAGCATTATTTTGACTTTCATGAATTGGGGAACTATGAGAAAACTGATGATCATTTCTCGCTTCCCTGAGGAATCATCATGGTGTTACTGATAATTCCTTTTCAGTTAAGGAATTCCCATTTCTCAGTTCTTGGATAATGCTGATCTAGTTCGAGCATTACATATTCATAAAATCTAACGTTTGATATTTTGCATGCTAAAAAAGTAATCCATTAGTTGATCAAGTACGATTCTAATCAACAAAACTCAATTAAATCGGCTACTTATTTCATCGATACTGTTCGAAAGTATGTAGTAGATGTCAGAGATATCCGAGTGACGATATAATTTAATGTATGATTGACCCAATCTATTTATCCATTGAGTTACTTTTCTGTTGTGTTGTCGTGTGGATATCAAGCATTTCTGTTTTCAGCACAATATCAAAATGTCGAGTCTCATTTCAAATGTAGATAGCTCTTCAACAACGTGTCCAATTTTAAACGCGAATAATAATTCAACAAGTGACTCGGCATCGGCACCCAGTAGTTACGTCAGTCTATTAGAGTCATGCAAAACTCCCGGTTAGATATATTATTTACTTTTACATAAAACTAAGATTTGTATATTTGAATAGATGGTCCTGCTTTGTCTTTTCCTCAACGTACAACACTTAATTGGAGTAAAACATTGAATACATTTCGTCATTGGAGTTCGAGGACATTAAAATATACCCGACAATTATTTCAAGAGCGAATTGGACATGTTGTTCCTACACAAGATATTGAGCTTGAACAAAAGATTCAAGTTAGGGGTTTTTTCTTCACACTTTAATAACTTAATTTGTAATTAAAAAACACGTTTAGCTTCTCCGTGAAACAAAACGCCATTATGAGCATATATTAAATGAAGCTCGTCAAATGAGTATTTGTTTTGCTGGTCTTCTTCAAATACAACGTTCTCTTGGTTAATTTAAATTCATTTTTTACTTATAATCATAAAAATAAAATCTAATTTTAGGTGAATCATTTAGCGCATTACAACGAATATCTGAATCATCCGATGATCTTGTTGATCAACTTGTACGAAATAGTCAATGTCAAAAAGTATTAGCCCTGAATGGTGATACACTTTTACGTAAAAAGATATTTGTTTTTTCTATTATTATATTTAAAACCGAAAAATAAATATTCGTATCTAGATGCAATCAACACATTTGTTGATAAATTACAAACACTAACGAATAAAACAATCGAAGATACATTAATTACAATAAAAACATATGAAAATGCAAGGTTTGTTTCGTTTTGTTTTACTTGTTTTTGATGAGTTCTATTGAATAAGTATAGAATCGAGTATGATGCATATCGTTTTGATTACGAAGTATCATTAACTCGAAATAAATCAGGAGAACAAATATCACCTGCTGATGAATATATCCAACAGCAATATCAACATTTTAAACAACGTTATGAGAAAACAAAAGAGGATGTTACAATTAAATTAAAATTGCTTGATGAAAATCGAGTTCGTATTTCTGATTTCATTTAATTTCTTTTAAAGTTATTTTTGTTTTGTTTTAGATTCTCCTAATGAAACAACAATTATTACTATTTCATAATGCAATTGGTGCTTATTTTTCAATAAACCGACAACAGCTTAATCTGTGAATATTTATTGAATGATTCTCCATTCTCTTGACAATTATGCAACACTATTGTTAACTTGTCTTTCTTATGTTTTTTTTAATGTTTTTCTCATATTTCTAACTGAACAGTTGTTTTTTTGTATTTTATTAATGAAAAATCTCTAATCTTATATGACAATAATTTTTAAAAGTATTTTTTTCTCTTTCTCTACGTATACATATATCAGTGAAACATGATCTCAATTTGTACACTTAAACATTTATCAACATAGATTTTACTACATATACAACTTTGCAATATACGAATTTTATTCAACAATAGGTCTCGAATGTAAATGCATAGTTCAAAGTTATTTTGATTCGAATTCTTTTACAGTTAACTATCCGTTAATTAATTCTATCATAAATAATACACTGATTCTAGATACAAAAGCATCATTACTTTTTCAAAAATGATGCTTTGCATTTTTTTTTAACAAATTGTGAAATTCATTTTTCTGTGAGACTCAAAGCATTCAAAAAAGCCTCTTTCATCATTTGTCTAGTTGTATTTCATAGAAGTACAATATCATTATATATATTCTTAAAACAGATGAATGTAATTGATCAAGAAAAAAAACTTTCATAATACTATAAACGTCTTTACATTTTATAAAATATAATTCAATCTATACTGTTTTAATCAAACACACGAAAGAGAAAGAAAATCTATTCGAATTCATTTCCTCGTTTCAAAGTCTGATCTTTTTTACTAAAATACTATCGTACATAAGTGATAAATCATATGTAATAATTAACGAAATATTATTATGAGTTACTCTTAAGTTCTATTTCGTTCAGTAAATTACAATATTATACCATTCGATTAGTGTACACCTTATTCCTTTAGCTAGGATCAGACCGATAAGCTTATATGCAGTTTTCTTCCTGAGACAAGATTAATATTGACACAATGGCATGTTTATTTTCACCATTACAATGTTGATAAGGCTTTTTTTAAACATAGAGTGCTATTATTCTCTTACATGATGTTCATCATTAAATTAAAACAATACAAATTCATTCGTTTGTTGTCTCCAAGAAAAACAAATTATATTCTGTTTTCTCGATTATAACAAAACTTCAGTCAGTGAAGTATTCCAATTAGAATACTTTGTAATGTTTATATTTAAAAAAATTAAGATACATTTTTACTATCCTACCGTCTATTCTTATTAGTTACTCACATATGAATGAATGAATGATATCTGTTCGTTTCTTTTCGTTATATACAAACTAAAAAATAAACATTAATATCGAGATCAGGACCAGTATGATAAAAAGATGTCTCTGGTTGACGAGTTTCAAGTAAAAACTGTTTTATGATTGGCTTGATTTCTGTAGTCTGTTGTTTTGCACACAGAAGATGAAGTGAAATGAAGTTATTATTTTATTCTATATTGTGAAATATCTTGTTCAAGGCAATAATGACGGACTCATTAACGAGCATGTTTCAACAACAATGCGAACACTTGTTACAATTACAGAATCGTCTTTTAACAGTAAGCTAAAATTTAATCCAATTTCTTTATTTCTTATTGTTCATTCGATAAAAATAAACTAGAGTCCAATAGATACTATTCCAATAGACGTTTACAAGGAACTGATGACCACTTATCTGTGTTTATCGAAAATGTAAGTTTGATCCTATTTATTTTTCGTCCTAATCTCTTTTTTCAAACTAAACTAGTAATGAAGCGAAGTTTTTATGGGAAAATCTTCCAGCTCATATGAAAACGGTATGAAAGACACATGAAATAATTTTAAAACAACTCTATTCTTATTGATTAGGATAAAGAATTTCAATTTTTAGCATCATTGGTTTCATCACTTAATTTAAAACAATATGGAGATTTTTATAGATTATGTCAAACAGCACTTGAAAATAATTCCTCATGTGATTTATCGCTACAAATGAATCAATATCTGCAAAAATTGATTTGTTTGTTTCATAGAAAAAAAGATTTTTTCAATAATTAATTTTTATTAATTTTAGCTCGAGTAACAATACAAAATGTTGAATTAATTGAACTTGCATATAAGTCTATTTCATTCGATGACCTGCAAAAATTTTTTGGTCTCAATACAAAAATGGTTCAACAGATCTGTAATGATCGTGCTTGGCAAATGGATTCTGCAGGAGTTTATGTTCTTCCTAAACATAATGGTGTGTTCAGTTGTGTATTTTTTTAAATATTTCCGACCTTTGCATTTCTCTCGTTATATAGATAATACTTCGGCGGCATCAAATTCAAATTTGACTAAATTGGTTGAACTTGTATGCTTTTTAGAAAGATAAATTATCAGTAGAGATTTTTCTCAATTGTCTTTTGTATTTTAATAAAGAACAACATTCATATATTAATTAATTAATTCATGAATTCTATTTATTTATTCAATAGAGATCATACTACTGAGATGAATTTTCTTTTAGTTTCATTCGCATATGAAAGACAAACTGCTAATGATATTCAATTCTTCTTTTATCACATAATTCAAACGCATACTGAGAAAATGATTTCATAGAGTTCTTTATACTAGTCCGAATAGTTTACCGTAGTTTAAAATATGTTTTCTTACTGTTTCTTCTGTCGTATTTTATTTTGATTTACTATTGATAAACGATTATAAATAGATTTAATAGGAACGCTTTCAATCACTATCGCTTTACTTAACAAATTTGAGAAAACCTATCTTAGCTAAGGTTTATCTCTAGATTTTGTCAATTCATTTCTAATTTAATTACAAAGAGATACGGAACAAACTGACAGATTTTTTCAATTTTTTCTCTGTTCTTGAGAAAAGTTTCCTTAACTAGAGAACGTCAAATTTTCCTTTTTATTTTAGTCTATACATAATATTTTAAGCAGAGTTCAATTGGAATTCGACTCAAATATTTTTGAGTGAACAAAAGAGATCTCCGAAAAATTGAATGCAAAAGTGATTCAAGTTTTTCAGTAATGCTTACAGTGTAAGTATCAATCTATATGCAAATGATTCAATCTACGCTATGAAAATAGAAAATAACTCATTCGTTGAACATTAAACCTCTTTTAAAACACATGAATATATAATTCTACAAAACAAGTATTTTGCTTGCTTCGAATCTCAGTCAATTGAAGGACTATTGTCTTACAAGTGTGAATGTCTCTCAATGGAACCCCTCGCATCTTAATCGCTTGGAATGAAAAAGAATGAAGTTGAATAGTATCAATTTTCGCAAATCTAAACAATTTTACCCATTTCAATTGATTCTATTTCTTTATCAGATATGTAATTGACTCGAAGTCTATTTTGCAAGATATTAAATCCCATTCGATGAACTTGCGACACGTCTAAGATGAAATTGTTGGGTTGAATATAAATCTCTCTAGTTAGTTGCTTTGAACGCGTTTCATTGATTCATTGAACTATCGCTAAATTATGAGCCATTAAATAAGAAAAGAGAGCTTTTTCTGAACTGAGAGCTTTACTACAATGAACTCATTAGTTGAACAGGCTCACCGAATGGCAACAAGTTTATATGATAATTAGTTGTAACAAAAAGTGACTTGTTGGTTAGAATCAACTCATATATGGTTTATCTCTGTTTAGTTTCGTTTCTTTCATGAAAAAATGAATTGGTACTAACATAGATTTACAGCAAAATCTTCAACCGAAATAGATGTATCTTTTGAAGAGATGTTGACGTCATAAAAAAAGTATCATTTCCCGACGAGGATACTGTTAGCAATATTTCAACGTATTAAGAATAGAACATTATATTTGAAAAGACTTGTGTAGAAAACCAACAAACTTTTGTCCCTACGAAAAAGTGTTTAGTTGGTCATAATCGATTGAACAAATTCGATCTCGGTTTATCCGGAATGACTCATAATTATTGGAATAATTGGGAACGAATAATGAAAACATGTCGTACTCATTGTGAAGAGTAATGATAACTTCTTTCGTATGTATTGGTGATCAGTTACTATTATTAGTAATTCTACTAGCAACCATTCGATGTTTCTTCTTTAGTTGTTTATTCGATAACTATTAACTTACCGCTGCCACTTTATCTGATAGCGATACAGTTTTCATTAGGAACCAATTGCCAAAATGATTTTCTCATAATATTAACTTTCGACGCTCAGCTTTAATGTAATAAAATAAAAACTATTTGTGACATGTGTGTGATGATGCGACATCATTTAGCATATGGCCACACCAACACTTGACCATAATGTGCTAATTCTTTTTTCTATACAATCCTTCGAAGATCACCATCATGATAGTATATATGCTTGTTTTGTTTAAAACATATCAATTCTTTTTTATATAATAAAAAGATATTAGCATGAAAAATATTTTTTTTTGAAAAGTAGGAAGTCGTTTTTGTACTCGTTAATCATATTCGTGGGAGACATATACTATCTATGGTTTGACTCATTTCTACTGTCGTCAAACTATGTGCGTCAATCGACACAAAAATAGCAGACAAAAAAAATTTCTCATCGTCGTTTTTTCTTATTTCCACTCATTTTTTATTTTGTTTCTTTATTCAGTTATTTTTGTATGGTTGGCACCAAACAACACTAGATAACTATCGTGAAATTTCTAATCAAGACCTTTTTTAAACAAAAATACATAAGACCATATTTTATTCATCTCAATAAACGCTTCGTATGTATTTATTTGTATGATTTTTCTCGCTGAATGAATCTGTTCTTAATGAGAAGAGTCATCGATGATATCGGCAACTCGGATGAAGAGCAAAACAAAAGAGCATACTGATGCCACCGGCAATTTCTTGTTTCTTCTCTTGCAGCTCATTAATAGACAAAAAAGAATATATATATATCGTTCGATAGATGAAGAACAAGAGTAGGTCTCATTGTAGATGGCATCAAGAAGAAAAGAATCATGTTATGTCCTTCTTCGTCAATCGTCCGTTCTTTGACAATGCTTGTGGATAAGCTATAACCCTTGTTCGCTTAGCATATGTATCGACATTTGTTAATCTGTGATGGCTAAAGAACGAATCATCAGAAAGAGCGACACATACATGTTTTCTTTCTTTTTCCTATACTAGTAACACTAATGAAGATTCTCTATTCTATATCTATCTGCTCATGTAACATCAACTAGCACAATTATTTCCTTTGTCTTTTTTCTGAATATAAATTTATGTTAATAGGTTTTTCTTTTAAACTGGAATGAAAATTTGTTTGTTAAAGATTTCATCTATCAAATTATCAATTGTATTATTACTTAATTCATTGACGTCGAAATATAGATTCTAATTGTTCTCTGAAGAATTTTTTGAAATATTCAACAAATCAATTTTATTATAAATTTGTTTACAATTTTTATTTGAACAGATTTGAAATAATTATTATCACTGTTGTCAGAATAATCATGAAAATATTATTCTTTATTATATTGCAAAACGACTTGTACTGATATAAAGTATTTTACTGAAAGATTAATTGAATTAGAACGTCAACTACATAAAACAGTCTAAGAAAAGTAATGTAATCAAGAAATATCATCGAACTCTATACAAAAAAAACAAATTCTTCATTATCATTAAAAGCTAATTTTCAAAAAAGTCGATCATCAAGCAACGATTTCTTACGAATGTAAATAATGAAAACGACTATTGGGAAAAGATTATTTCGTATTCCGATTGTTTATTGATGTGAAAAAGAAGTAATTAATCTTTTTCAATGTCATTTTAATCATTGAATCAGTTTGTTTATATTTTAGCTGTTGTTCTAAAACAAAAACTAGTCGTATTAATAATTATTCACAATTATCAATCAAAAACGTTTTCGTGAGTGAAATCAAAACTATGCTACATATAAGAATATTTTAAATTAAATCGCAATGGTTTTTGTCACTAGTTGAATCATCTGTTCGATTATTGTCAATGGCTGATAGACGACGACATTCAATCACAACAATATATGCGTCAGAAATAGACTCAAATGTTGAAAGCTTTCCTTCAAAATCTAGTCAAAAACAAGTCACATTTGAAGTTAAAACAAATACTTTTAATAGAAAAATTCAAGTTAAAACGAAACAAGAAGATTCTATTTCTACAATACATACAGAATCAACTTCAGCTACATCAGAACTGTCCTCGTCTAATTATACGGAAAGTCCAACTTATTCATCAATGATATCAAATTTTATTCGAGGAAATCTTGATGAACAAATAAACTTGAACAATAAAGAAGATTCATTCAACCGTCGACCACTTCTTGATCTGATTCATGAACTGAATCAACATAATACATCAACACATGTACAATATGTACCGAATCTTGGTGATAATATTAAAAGTTTATTACCATCACCATTGCGTATTGTACCACCAAAACAATTACCCACTTTCACACCTGTTATTGTTCATAGAAAATATCAGGTTTATTTTATTCTTATACATAATCGTTTTTTATATTTATTATATGAGATTTAGCAGCCAATTGGAGTTTTTGATTGTGTCGATAATAGCGAAGATTCTTCTTCATCACATTCATCATTTACTCATCGTAATAGTCGCAATGGAGTTATGAGAAGTCATACATTTACCACACCAACTGATATAAATTCTAATTCTAATGAAATATCTTCAGTTAATACAACAACATGTCAATCAACACCTGAATTAACTACTTCAAGTCAATCAGTGATACCAGCTGTTATTAATGCAGAACCTAATTCACTGTTATCGACAAGTGCTAATAGTTTAATTGGTACATCGAATGCAGTTGCTGCTCCGGCGTCTAGTGGAAGTATTGATGAAAAAAATGAGGTATTTACTTCTTGATTTTCCCCCTTTATGGCTTTATTATAACATACGATCACAAAAAATAAATGAATTCATGATTAAATTAGAAACAAAATGACTACTGTCATATCTCTATCTTCTATTCGCTTTCTGATAAAAAGAAAAAGAAAAATTCATCAATTCGATCTGCATCTTATGTCAAAGGTAAACAGATCGATAGTATTAAATTTTATCCACACATTAATTTGTGTATTAAATAATGAGATAGTAAATAAAACTTGGAATTTCTACACGATAAAAAGTCATCAGAAAAAATCTCAGTATGAATTTCATTGCTATCAAGTTTCATGTTTTTTTAATTCTTTTCAGTTTTAATTAATAATTTTTATTTGATTATCTTAGGCTAAACGTCAAGCAATTGCTTCGCAAATGTATGATACAGAAAAATCGTATGTTGAAGCACTTAAAAATCTTGTTACAGTAAATTGTTTTAATATAAATTTTTTTATGCGCGAAAAAAATAATTTTTTTCTTTTTAGAAATATTATTTACCAATGAAAGATAAAGATTTGGTTGCTGATGATCTTATCAATGATATATTTTATAAAATACCAGAAATTCATATTCATCATACGGTATTATAAGATTAAATTCAGTATAAACTCCAATAAAAAAACAAAATGAGAATAGATAGAGAGATGTCCCATCCTTTTCAATAGATTTAATGTAGTTTTTTCATACGCTTAGTTTAATTGATATTAGCTAGTTAAACATGTACGAGACTACAACTTAGTATGTTATATTCTTTTGATAATAAATAGAAAAGTTTTGAATTTTGAGTTTGTTTATTCTTATTAAAAATTTTTAATATATTAATAGGCATTTTTATTATCTCTCTCGCAAAAATTAACTCAATGGGATAATAAACAAACAGTTGGTGATCTTATATTACAAATGGTAAATAAATAGAATTTGTTAAAAAAAATATTTATTTATAATTTGATAAAAATAGTTTACTCGAACATCCATAATTGAAACTTATACAAGTTTCGTTAATAATTATAAAACAGCTCAAATTGCAATTCGTTTATGTCGAGATTTTTCATCATTTAATAAATTTCTCGAACAACAAGCACGTGACCATCATGGTAAATTAACATTAAGAGATTTAATAATTCAACCAGTACAAAGGATACCAAGATATGAATTATATATAAAAGATTTTCTAAAATGTACAAATTTAAATCATCCTGACTATCAATTATTAATGAAAGCTCAATCAGAAATTCATTCTTTAGCCGAACAAATTGATCAAGTACACAAAGAAGTCGGTTCAACAGAATTGAATGTGACAAATAATTCGCTAGATGCTGTACAAGATATGATTGAAAATTTAACTGATGTTTGTTTATTTTTTTCCATCTGATGAAAATTTAAAAATCATCTGCATTATTTTATTTGATAGTTAACCAATGCCGATCGTTATTATATTCGTCATGATATTGTTACACTTCAATCATCATTAGGATTAAAGAAAGATCGATGCATATTTTTATTTAATGATCTCATTATAATCACTGCTTGTAAACGAAGAAGTGGCAATTCAGCTAAAAAAACAACGAATTCAGTTATTGTGTATGTTAAATTTTGATTTTTTCAATAGAGTACCATTTTTCTTATCGTATTTTATTCATTTAGAAATTCTCCATCTGGAAAACAATATATTGATAATGCCAAATATAAATTAATTATGAAAATTTCACTTGAGAGTGTCAATCTTACTGCAGGTTATTTTTCTATATGAAATACAATGTTGAAAATAAGTCATATTTTCATTAATTAACACCAGGTTCTGAATAAACTATAGTACTTTGCTTCTTAATTATGAAAGTCACAATGTAGATTCAAAAAAATCTCGTTGACTTATCTTCTATCGATTAGTATAAGACTGAGAAATCATTCATCAAATAATAGAATTAAAGCACGTAGCATAATGTTTCTAATAACTTGGGAAATTTTCGAATTATGTGTACTAACGGGTGGGCCATAACGAATTACACTAATTTGTTTTCGCTATAACTCAGTCAGTTTTGATGCTATTGACCAAAACATTTTTCAAAAAGATTCGCCATTCAATTCTCTACAAAAATATATGTAAATGATTTTTGTAAACTACCAAACGGCTAAGTTCTAAAACGAAGAGAACAGGTTTCAAAAATGTTCAACTTTCAAGCTCAAAATGCATTAATATTTCGAGTACGTTTCGACAATTTATACGGAGGCTTAAATTGCGGGAGAAACATTTTCTAGCATTTTCAAATACGCTTTTTTCGATATCCTTGAAAAGATTTTCTTTCAAAGTGACCTTCACGTATTAAGTCGATATTTTCCGACAACTCGTCCGAAACGTGTCAATTGGAGTTTTCACGAAAACCAATCGCAAGCAAAACCTTGAATGACTCGAACGAGTGTGCAGAAATATAGTCTAGTATGTTGAATTTTAAAGAAAAAAAACTCTTCGAAAAAGAACGTTTTCTTACTAAATTGCATGCGTTTTGGTGCAACCAGCAAAACATGAAATGAAAGTTGAGTTTTTCCAAAAAAGTGAAAAAATTTATCCTGAAGTTTTGACACTTTTTTTAATCAAGAAAATTTTCAAAGACATGAATCTTGTCTAGAATTTAATGCTCTTTAAGATGATCGTCTTAGTTCCTTCGTAGCTCTTTCATAGAAAGCAAATTTGAGAAAAAACGGTTTTTGAGCTAGAAAGTTGAACATTTTCGAAACCTGTTCTCTTCGTTTTAGAACTTAGCCGTCTGGTAGTTTACAAAAATCATTTACATATATTTTTGTAGAGAATTGAATGGCAATTTTTTTTGAAAAACGTTTTGGCCAATAGCATCAAAACTGTCTGAGTTATGGCGAAAACAAAGTAGTGTAATTCTTTATGGCCCACCCGTTAGTAATCAATGTTAAAAATATTAATTTATTTGAATTGTGGCTTTATGCAGACCGGTTGATTTCTGTTCGAAATTCGGAGAAAATAAATCTGAAAAACTTGTTGATATTCTTAACTAGGAACATTAATTCATAAATGAGTCACGAAACATACAGTCAACCGACTTCATTTTAGTAAGCAATATCATCAATATTAATTGGAAGAATATGAAACTAACTTAACTACATTCTTTTATGATTTTGATTAAAATAGATCATTTGAAGAAAACGAAATCTTCGATATCAACTCCACCATCATTAATAAAATCTCACTCAAACGCAAGTACTACTTCAGATAGACATCGACATCTTGAAGAAGATGTTCTTCTTCTTGGACAAATGACGGATTTAGCCAAATCAATAACTGTACCTCATCAGGTTGTATTCATTTTAATTGATTTTGAAAATAATATTTCATGAGTCTTTTCTTTTTCTTTTTCTTTTTAGCATCTGGATGATTCACTAATAGAAACTCTTAATATCGTAAATAAAAATTTAATTCATGAAACAACATCTATGACAAATATTCAAGGAACAAATCCAGAATCAATTATTATTTCCGATAATATTCAACAAAAATCAAATAATATTCAATTAATAATAAATACAACGTATTTGAGAGAAACATTTTTTCATTAATGAAATGTTTAATATAATAATTATTCTTTATATAGAGAACGTACAGAGACAATTGATGTTTTTTTTTCATCATCCGAAGATAAAATAGCATGGGAAAAAAATTTTCTTGACGCTAAAAATATTCTCTGTATGTTCCAATTGTAATGTGGACATTTCTCTAGTTGATTTTTTATTTATTTTAAGTTGAAACTGCTGCTGGAAGAAGAAATATTACCTTTCAACATGTTCTTATTCTTCCAAATATTCGACCTGGAAATCAAGTTCGTTTTTTCTAGTCAAAAATCAATATCCCTATGTCATTCTTTTATTATTTAGTTTTCATCAGGTGTTACTCGTTCTTATCCAGATGATTTATGCTTATGTTATACCGACGGTGATATATATTTAATTAATATTGAATCCAATTTAACATTAAAAAGTGCTAATAGAATTCCATCATCAGGATTAAATTCTATCGGATATATCCCTTGTAATAAAGGTCGACAAACAACAAGTATTATTACTAAAGGTTATCATCAACGTAAACATAATTTTATTTCTCAAGAACAATCAAATAATTATTTAAAATCAATAGCTATTGATTCATTACTTGAAAGTGACTCGAGTGATGATGATGATGATAATATTAATAATCGAGATAATTTGTCGTTAAATGATTCATCGATTGATATTGTTGAGAATCATTCAAATAAGGAACAACAAGATACTACACAAGCTAGTATGTGGATTGGAACACAAAATGGAGGGTAATAGATTTCTTATTTTTAATATTTTTCTTTTATATTTACTTGAAAAAAATTAGTTTATTCATATATGAATGTTCACAAACAATGAAAACAATCGGACGAAAAAGTATATTTAAACAGCTAACTTGTTCAATTCATTCAATTATGTTTGTTTTAATTGTTCTCATTATTTTATCGTGAAGAAGATTTTTTTTTCTATTAGATACATTGATAATAAAGTATTTCTTGCTTTAAACTATGGACAATTATGTGTTTTTAGTAGAGATACGAGTAAATATGATTGATATTTAATTATTATTTGTAAATAGTTTTTATTTTATTATTTGAAGATAGTCGTTGGGATTTAGAGAATCCAATAATTCAGTCAATTGAAGGAAATTCTACAAGAAGTGAAAATGAAAATATTAATGGAACATTCAATAATGGACAAAATGCTGATCCAATATCAGTTATGACATTTGTAGCTGGAAGATTATGGTGTGCTATACAAGATCGAATATTTGTTGTTTGTCCAAATACATTAAATGTTGAAGTAAAACTTCATTTCGTTTTTTTTTCTTCTTTTTTTTCAAATCATATTATTTCAATTGAAGCATTCATTTATTGTTGATGATTGTCATCGGCACGTGTCTTGTATAGCAACAGGTGGATCATCAATCCATCATGTATGGATAGCATCACAAGGTTCACATGAAATTCGTCTTTATCATGCAACACATTTTGTTTGTTTACTCGAAACAAGTATAAGGACAGTAGTTACACAAAAATTACAAGGTTAATTGACTTTTCATTTGAAAAATAAATAAATAAAAATAATTTTGTTTTAGTTTGTGATGATATAATTCGTGCTCATAAACTAGGTTGTCTTCATGTAAGTACACTTCATGTTTGTAAAGAAACATTATGGATTGGAACAAGTGCTGGTATTATTATTAATTTAACAATACCTCAATTGATTGATTCAATATCAACAAGCGGAAATAATAAGTTAACATTGAATTCTATGCAATTAAAATGTTTACCATTTGGTTACGCTGGACCTGTTCGTTTTATTATTTCAATTGATAAAAACTTTCTTTCAACAACGGATGAAGGCACAATTATTAAGACATTTGTTATGACTATTGGAGATGGTTTTGAAGATTATACGAATAATGATGAAAGTTTAGGAAAAGACGATGCTCTTTCACATCTTATTCTTTGGGAATCATAATTTGTAATTTGTATGTATATAATAAACATTTTATCCATATAAATATTTTATGCTACTGGTCAGCTGATGTATGTTTCTTTTGTCTCTATGATCATGTATGCATTTTTTTCGATCTTTTTATTGAAATAAAACAAACATCTAATTATTTATAACCTCAAATCTAAACAAATCTAAATAAAATTCTCTATGAAAAAAGATAAAATAAAAATATACAATAATATAAATCTTATTTATAAACAAAATCTCACGAAAATCTAATTGTGATATGATTACTAGCAATGTAACACCTACGATCATTCATCGGTATATCTTAAATAGAGTTATCGGTTCAAACTGGCAATCGTATTTACTAAGAATGAACTTTGAAGCATCATACAGTACATAAGGTTTTGATCGACTTTTTCTATTATTTAGATGCCGCTTTATTAAGACACATCCGCATTGTTCATAAATCAATCATTCTCATAAGTTCTTCGTGTTCTTCTCTGAGTCATTGTTGCATATCTGCAAGATATTTGTATGTGCGGTTTCATTTCATAGTATACTCTCTAACAATCGATTTTCTAATGTATCAAAGTTAGTATGAAATTCTGAAAAATTGATCACGAATTCGAATTCTCTAATTTCAATATACATTCATCTGACTTTATAAACTATGATAGGTTTTTCTTATGCAATTCTTTCGTTGTAAAAGATTCAAATCAGAACATTTTCTATATACTCCGTTGATGTATAAGTTCACATAGTAGGTCGATTGCAAGTGAAATATACACGTAAACTAAATTGGTAAGTTGTATAATATCAACTTAATTGGATTTTCTTGTATCTAACTATCATTGTACAAAAGATCATGTGCGAGAAAGAAAACAGGACTCTCGCTAAGAGTTCGAATGCGTACTGACATATGGATATAGAAGATTACACAGTATGTATTCTATAGACAGTTCTAAGTATGAATTCGCTGGAGGGTCAAACAAGTCATCTGTAAGAATGTTATTTGTGTTCGTAGAATAGTTAAAATCACATGAACTCATCAAAAAACAAACCATTTTATATTAGACAATCAAGATTTGAAAGAATAATGCTCCATTAGCACATAGTATTCAAATTTTATCTATTCTTTTGATATATTTTTTGTCGTGAAAATTAGAACTCTGATAAGCATATAGTGAATATATATGTATATTGCAGATTAATAATTCTATCTAGTTATTTTTCTCAATTGATATCTAAAACTATTATTATTCGATGTTTGTTTATTGCATAGTGTTTAAAATGATCGTGAAAGTGGGCTCGTTGTTAAAACACGCTTCAAGTAATGTGGGCTAAAAACCAGAAGCCTATATTGCTGGTAGAAGTGGATTGAGACACACAATAGTGAATTGTTTTTATGATTAATACTAAACCAAAAGTAATGTAAAAATTAAAACATGACATCTTGTATTTTGCTCATTTTAATGATGATAGTGATGAATATTCTTTTTATTTCTTGCACAAATAGCATCAGATACAATGACTCTTAGACAATTCAAATTCGACATTGTTGTTTTGATGTTTCTTATTATTTTTGAAATATCGAACAATGTCCTAATTTACTTACAGACTACAAATATGATAGAAAAGAAAAAGACA
>OENM01000808.1:4486-15022 GCA_900239745.1 Rotaria magnacalcarata
GGGGCGGGGAGGACCAGCTTCATTTTTATTCTTAGAATGAATGGTTAACAACCGTTGTGAAGTATTTTCGCAAGATTTAAAAACGTTTTTTTTCTTTATAATCAAAAATTATAATTTATTGCCGTACGTCACTTTGCGATGCTGGCCCGCCGATGGTCATAACACATAGTAACATGAAAGAGGGGAGAGAAGGAGAAGATAGATAGAGAGAAAATGTGTATGTCCATATATATATACATAAATATACATATATATGTGTGTGTGTAAGAAAGAGAAAGAGAGAGAGAGAGATGGAGAAAAAATGTCGAAAAAGAATGAATATAATTATAAATGGTCCATTTTTTATGTAAAAGAAACTTATTCTGTAGAAAACTGCTTTCAATGTTTTTCTTAGGATTTTACCAGTTTTAATTGTGCCACAATACATTAAATATTTTGTTGAATTTTTTTAATGCTAAACATCGTCGCTGTTCTTTAATTTAATAAACAACAATATGAAAAAATATCATTTTCATATAAGGAGAGGGGCGCATTACAAGTGAAATCGGCCCACTCCTATTTCGGAGAAAAAACTACAGCATGTTGTACAGAATTTTACGGCGAATCTTTTGGTAGCATGGGTTTTTTTTATTCCATAGGGAATTTTAAGTTTTGTCAGCACACGTATTTTTACTCAATTTTCAAGAGAGCCCCACCTATAAAGCACTGCAGAACATATACTAATTGGATTGAAAATGATCTCATATGAAAGAGCGCAAAATTCTACATCTGCCCATACGAAAATCACTCTGAGTCAAGGCTATCATAATGAACTTTGAGCGACCAAATTGGTTTTTTTCGAAATTTTCCTATGGTGCATCATTTAACGTCCATAGAACACCCAAAAAACAACTTTCTCTATCAGCTCGAACTATGCTAGATCGATGTAATTCTTCAAGCTCGACACATTGGTATAGGTTTAATCGTGAAATTTCATTGGCCAAAAATTTTCATAAGACCAATACTTTGCAAAATCCTAGAATTTTCAGATTTTGGACTTTGTTTCCCAAAGAAGACATAGGTAAAACATGGTTACGATGAACTGTGTTGCACTCAAATCGATGTAGTTTTTCAAACTCTACACGATGGTACATCTGGGTATTCCGGTATGGTGGTAAGCTGCCACTGAAGGGATATATGCCTAGGTACGGAATGAATGTTTGATTAAATGAACTATGTACCACAACGAAGTCGATATTTAGTGGTCTCTGGTTCTGATTAACTATATAATTGGAACTTGGGAGGCGTGAAGATCTTTTATGGGGTTTCAGAAATAGTGCTGGTTCATTAGCCCCATGTCTTGGTGTTTTTTTTCATGTGAATGTGTCATATGCACTTCTTGATATGATGATTTCTTGGTAGATGATCAAGAAGGAACTCTGTAGGAAGTGATCATTGAACCATCATTATGATTGGGCTGATTTTAAATTGGAATTTGCCTGCGCTGGTTCGCGGAAGTGTTTTCATTCGTAGTACTGTTGTGATAGCTGTCACAAGTGCATTTTTATATAGTTATCACAGACCTGGATGCACTATTGATTATGCACTGAATCAGTACAATTGCGTACATCATTCGTCGAGGTATTTTATATGCCTGGTATATGTGATATCGTGATGATATATCTCGTTCTCTGATCGAGGTAGCGATATTCTCGCGTATAAATAGACTGTGTGCGGGTTAGCTGGTTTCGCATTTATATTCTTTCACAACGACGTTTCTCAAGATGCCAAGGGCGACACGAATTACTTGCGTTGGATGTGATAAACCAGTTGATGCAGGTTCAGCTAATGGATGTTCCAATAACCTTTTTCGTCTGTTCTTATCAGCTCGATCGATCAAAACAATTTCAATATCAGATTTAGCCTGTTGCAAGTGTTGATGGAAGTTTGAAAATTGGATGAAAAAGTTGAAAGGTGAATTGAATGATCTTATTGCGCAAGCTGATGCAGATAACACTATGGTAGATTTTCATTCGGATTTTTTCATTTCACTCATTTAATGTTGAACCAGGACCACGACACTGTCGATCAAGCTGTTCAAACTGAGATTGAACCACGAACGATAGAAATTCCGATTGCTCGAACGTCAGCATCACATAGGTTAGTTAAGATTGTTTCACATATTGTTTTTGCTAAATAATAATAATTTTTGAAGAACGTGTTTTGTGTGCCAGAAAATGGATGCATCGCCTTCTGTAGTGCTGTCCGAAGAGCAACAGAAAATGATATTTGTGAAGCGAAGTATTTTGGTACCGCCTGGCAGTCGTTGTTCCCAACACCATGTTTACAATAAACACCTTACTTATGAAGCTTTTCAAGATATCACATCAACTGGGTGTGGGTGTGTGTGTTGATGAAAGGAAGAAGTACACTCCACGCACATCCAACACCACACCCACACCCACACCCTTGAGTAATGTTTGTCGAACTTTATTGCTATTAGTTCCGATCACATACATATCACGAAGTGCACGGTCTTGCGGCCTACGATGTAAAGCTGATGTGGTAAAAGCACAATGACGAAGCTTTTCGCATAGGTTGTGGGTGTGGGTGTTGGGTGTGCTTGGAGTGTTCTCTTCCTTTCATCAAAATCCACACCCAAACCATCATTTTTCCATTTTTCTTCATATTTCAACGAAAATGTTTGGCGAAAATTGAAATGAGGCATTTTTCTCATGCATACCATTCGATAGACATTTTAAAGCTGTACAAAATAGGATACTTTTGAAAGCTAAAGAACTTTGGCCACTTAAAGATTGCTGCGGCATTCACTTTTTTGACTGCTGATTTTGTCTTTTTTTCCTACTCTCTATTGGATTAGGGCCAGAAAGACTTTAGTTGTTGTAAACAATTGTGCTATATTCGGAATCAGCATCCAAACTTGAGTGGGTTTAACTGCATTTCAAATCTTTTCGAGTCATTAAGTTTTGGTCGAAAACATTTCCTGTACTCCCCCGCAAGGTTGGATGAAAACAATAATTTCACCAGAATCCTTTCGTTTTCCTTTAACGTTGTGCTATTTCGAGTTCTAATATCATTTTATATGTTTAGAACTTCATTATTATGGTGGAAATCGTGTTTTAATGAAATTAACATTTTCACCCAACCTTGAGGGGAGTGCAGGAATTTTTTGACCAAAATTTAATTACTCGAAAAGATTTGAAATGCAGTTAAACCCACTCAAGTTTGGATGCTGATTCCGAATATAGCACAATTGTTCACAACAACTAAAGTGTTTCTGGCCCTAATCCAATAGAGAGTAGGAAAAAATGACAAAATCGGCAGTCATAAAAAGTGAATGTCGCAGCAATCTTTAAGTGGCCAATGTTTTTTGGCTTTCGTAATCATCCTATTTTGTACAGCTTAAAAATGTCTATCGAATGGTATACAAGAGAAAAGTGACTCATCTCCATTTACGCCAAAAATTTTTGTCTCAATATGGAAAAAATAAAAAAAGAAAGTTTCCGACAGTATTT
This sequence comes from Rotaria magnacalcarata, assembly GCA_900239745.1. NCBI lineage: Eukaryota > Metazoa > Rotifera > Eurotatoria > Philodinida > Philodinidae > Rotaria > Rotaria magnacalcarata. Next base: position 8,002 of record OENM01000808.1, read on the forward strand.
GCCCTTTGATCATGAACTGACCAATGTTTTTTTACTTTTCTAATCATCCTATTTTGTACGGCTTGAAAATGTCTATCGACTGGTGAATATGAGAACAGTTCTATTGTGATATATTTATGTCGGAAATGAGAGACTCTTTTCAAGAGAAACAGCAAAATAGTCAACTTTTGCTAGTGTTCATAATGTTTTTGAAATTCGTTTTTTTCGTGACGGATTTAACATCAAAATGCTTGTCTCAACAACAGCTTTCATTTCATATATAATTTGACTATGTTTAGTTGAAAGAATCGAAATGGGCCGATAAGGTATCTTATACGTCCCTGTCCTTTTGAATATCTTCTCGATTATTTTAAACACTCCCTATCAATGAATAAAAAACCAATGAATCTCGAAAAGATTCTTACTGATGTTTGCGCGTATGCTTTTCTTGAACTCAAATGTTCTATAAACATACGCATATTAAAAATAGAGATAAGTTTAAAGTTAAGTCATTTAGTCCAATCAGCACGTCCATGTGCTGCTGGTGCTGATGAAGGTATTATTGAAGTTCTAGTTACGACAAACAATTTTTTACCAGTGTTTAACTCTATCCGTTCCTTAGATCATTTCCAACTACCAATGGGTTATAGTCAATATCTAAATAATGACTATTTAAGTCTTATTCTTTTAATTCAGAAGAATAATGACGAAACTGTTATTTTAAAATTTTATCTTTTTCAAACACGGGTCAGATAACTATCAATGAAGCATTAGGGAAAAAAACTTCCTCGTCATTTGATCTCGTAAGAACATTAGATGTCAGTGAAATTTCTAATATGATTAGTTGATGCGCCTTGATGTTCGATATCAATTTAGATGAACCGATTCTTGACGACATGCATACAACAAAAATATTTCTTCATCGTACAACATGTAGCTCCAGTTATTTCTTACCTATTATTCTGAAATTTACTCGACAAGATGATAGTCGTTACTCTATTCAACCAACCACCGTAGATGATTCTCATTCCTTAAGTGCAGAAAAAATGCATGCTATTATTCATTACACATAGCACGCGTGGTGCTAAACGTTCCTATGAAAAAGATCCTATTTTAGCTGAGGCTAATAAAAATATGCACAGACAGAATCACATGATAGAAGACCTAAGAGATGTATTGCGTGTACAAGATACCCATAATCTTACGGATTGTGCCATCACTGCTAATCTTCAGTTCATTTCATTCGAAGTAAGAGAAAACTCTGTACGTTAAAACAGATAAAACGACATATTAAAGCAAAATGCCAAATTTCCTGTTTTATTTAGGACAACAAGTGCGCATGTTAAATTCGAGTACGCTCCACACACAGCTATCTTGAGGGTGTGACAGTGTGTGGATATCGCTGCGGCTAGATGTATTATCAACGCCGATACTCACACTCTCATAAAAACACCCAGAACCATGCAACCGATCGACTCCCGACCCGATTGCCTTTAGTCAAACCTTATAAAAAATTAATTTTTTCCTAAAAAACTATTTCAGGGTCCTAAAACTTAGAAACAAAAAATTCTAAAAGTCTGATCTCGGATTCGGATTCCCCGACCTCGATTGCCTTCGGTAGATCTTTTTCGAAGAGCCGGCGCTGAAATTTTCATTGGTTGAGTGAATACTGAAATCTGTTTGGTTTGTCAAACAATCATCCAAACTTTAAAGATATTTAAGCTGCGTATAACCCTTTCTTTCAGAAAAGGGAATAAAAACAAAATCGTGGTGCATCATCAATCTATTTAAACAAATGAACTACTCGATTCTTATATGATACATTATTTGTATTTCTATGTTTGCTCTTAGATCAAGGAAAATGTGGAATAAACAGACCACCACAAGAAACATGTACTTTTTTCTTTCTTTCTGCTCTTCCTCTCTTTTGATATTGCGTTACACGAGAATAGCATTTCTATGATCAATAGAGAAGAAAAAAACATATGTTGCTCAGATCAGTTAGATATAACTGGAAGAAATATTCTCTATCATTCTAAAGTGAATGGCATCTTACGATTTCCTTTTTATTTACGAGCTATGCCAACTAAAAAAGCGATTGATAAAAATAATTCAGTCTTCATTGTTTTCATGCTTTTTCTTTTTCTGGACAATCCGGTTGCTGATTTGGATGAGCCACTTTAAATGCATCAATAGAATTTAATCTTTCTTCAATCGATGGAATAAGTAAATATTTAGTTAAATCAATTTTCCATCTAAACGATAATGATGAGACCAAAAACAATGAATAAATACATAGATATTCTACCGTCGTGCATGATAGAGTTGTGGTATAAGACAACAATCAGCAATTGAAAGTTGATTACCCACACAAAATTGTTCTGCCGATTCCTCTAGAGCTTTTTCTACGGCTAGAATAAGAACATTATATAGAAATATCAATCAATCATTTGCTTGCCATCAAGGCCAGTTTTTATATAATGACGTGCCCATTCTACTTTTTTGTCTTCACCAACGCGTTTTAAGACGCTAATGTTTTGCATAGGCTTGTTAATACAAAAAAATAAAATGTTGACGACATGAACCAATATTAGAAAATTTTTATAAGAATTACTTGAATACCAGACGCGATTATTTCACTAATCATACGAGCCTATAAATTAATAGACTATATGCATTGTTCAATGTTGATAATAAGCTCTTTTTTACGAAACCTTGGATTGTATCTAACCTGATATCGTTGGTATGAATTATCTGGTAGAAGTCTTGGCATTTTATATGTCTCATCAAGATATTCGATGATAGGCAGCTGAATAAAAACAAACAGAAACGAATACGAACAGAAAATAATGTTGAACGATGTAAAATCATCTTACTGATTGTGTCAGTCGTTTACCATCGATGAGAAGTACCTAAATAAAGATAGCTGGCAAGCTTATAACTAATCATCATGTTTTTTGAATCAACATGCATTAAAAAGAAATCAATTCATGCGAAACAACTATTCAAAGATATTTTTAGGGCATTAACAAAAACAAAATTACATATTATTTTAAATATCAGACACAAACGTCATCTATTTCTCAATGGAGTTATGCAGGACAGATGGAAAGAAGCTGATTCTTCACAGGTAGAAAACCCTATAAGAGAATTGTTTACCGAAAAGATCACTTTTTTTCAATCATACCAATGCAAGTACATGAATAATAAATTTCTAAATTTTTGATTATAATCAGCAAAAAAATTGCGGAATTTTATTATTATCGAATAGATAGGTATGGTGACGCTCTTCAGAAAAGGGCTTAATTTTGTCTGTATTATCGAAATTAAGATAAATATATATATAAAGACAACCCAAGATTTGATCTTGCATATAATGAGATGATTTTTTATTCGATACCTTCTGTACGAAAAACTCTTAATCATTTCTGTCATCACTTCGTTGAAAGATATATTACTTGCAGAAAATCCAGCCAATTATATTTTACTTACTGGAATTTCACCTTTGGGATTGATTTTTTTATATTCATCAGTTGACTACAGCAAAAGAAAACGAACTAAGATGCAATCGACTATTTGAAATAATACTCAACACTTTCTCCTTTGAGTAAATCAACTGATTGAATTTGATAAACAATATTCTTCAAATTTAAAGCTAATCATATACAAATAAAAAGGTACAAGCCGATCGAATAGAATATTTCGTCTTCATAAACGTACCGATTCGAACTCGGTATGAACATGAACTGCGATAATACGAATATAATATTGGCTATTATATAAAAAATGAAGATTTCATTCTTGCTTTCTAGACAAATTATTCACTTACTTTCACGGCTGCACTCATCAAATGTATGAAATCTAGAGTAAGTGAAAGAGCATTTCGTTTTTCCTCTTCGAATTTACATTTATTTCTTATCTTGAACTTGTTTATATCGATTTTGTTTTTGGTTTTTTTATAATCATACACAAAAAAGAAGTGAGAGAAAAATTTCCGGTCATAATGTATAAGAGTGATAAACAAAAGGATATGGTTAGACAACCGATCGAAAGACTCAAATATTAGTTCAGACATAGCTATTCACAAACATAAACACACTCAATAGGATCACAGTAATACGTCAAAATGACTAAGCATCAAAGAATTGTATGACAACCAATTTTGAATTTGATAATCAAATGTTGCTGTTAACCATAATGTACGAAGAACACCGAGACGATTCGTATTCAAATATAATGTTTTACCTCGTCTAAAACAATCGAATAGAATGATATCTATATATGGATATTAGAACTTACTTAAGTTTAGGATCTTCTTCACCATGTTGATCAAGATACAGTGAATGCCAATAAGCATATGTATCCGCTAAACAAATAGTAATCAATGTTGTCTGAATATCCAACATAACAGCTGCTGGATGACCACATTTTGAAAGATGCTAAAATAAAATTGAAGAGAAGAAAATATTTTTCATTCGTGTAGATAGAATTATTTTACTTGATTATATCTTTGTCGTTGATAAGCGCAGCATAATGAATGCCAACGTTTTAAATGTAATTCACCGCAAATAAGGCATAGCAATGTATTCGATGACGTTTTTTTACAAGATTCACAACGATACTCATTATGCATATGAAATATATCATCATATTTTGATGGCAAGTCAATAAATACTGGAGAATGAAAATGTGGACGTCTAAGACATAGTATCTGAGGAAAAAAACGAGTTTGAATATTGTCATTTATTCAAACGTAATAATTACTTTCATAGCACTACAATGATGTTGAGCAGCGCTTTGAAATTCCTGTAACCAATGTGTTACTAATGCTCCTGGTTCATTACAGAACCATTGTGGTATAGCTAAACCGTTTAAATTCAATTTTAAATTTAAAAATTTAGCTAATACTAATGATGAAGTTTGTTCGCCGGTCTATGAAATAAATTTTCATGTGTTAAATTTCTATTAGCGACCATGTGACTTACTATCCAAGGCATTTCTTTTGAATACAATCGATATTTAATTAATGCCGTAATTTTTAAAAATTCTAAGCTGTTATTCATTAAATACGTTTCAATGGGACCATCAATTGGGTTTCTATTCAGTATTTGATCATCGATAAATATGTCGTTTATATATTTTTTCGTGAGATCCAGATAGCTATTTAAATCCTAATTAACAAAATTTAAAAAACAGTAAACATCCTTTTTCATTTGTAAAGAAATTTTACTTTTAAATCTCTTTTTTCTTGTGATCGCTCGACGACTATTGTTATAAGATTTTTAAAAAATTCAATATTAAATACTATTTGAACGATTGTATCGAATTCATCTAATTGAAATTTAAAAAAAATTGATCAGTGAAAGCTGTAAGAATAAGTTAGTTGTACCAGAAGTTATATTAATTGGTGCACTCATTAGTATTTGAAGTAACATGGTAATTGAATCACGTAACAGAATAGGTGCTAATGGTTGATGAGGATCGAATACACTAGAGAGAAGCAGGATATTCAAAGCAAGAAGAAGGCGACTTTTGCGTTTACTCAGTCATAGTCGAAGGACATTGAAGTCCAGTTAATTCTTGCCATAGATGCTGATGATAAAATGGATAGCCAAGATGATGAAGTTCATGAAGAATTTCTTTTCAATGAAAAGAGAAAGTAGAGTAATTGAAACAAAATCATTATATTCTTACTATAGAACGATTTTCGGACATTTTTTTGATCGATTCTATTTGCACTTTCATAGAAAAGTTGTTCATGTACAAGTTGAGCTCTAATAACGTAAGATAATTTCTATGAGATTTCAATAATTCGAAATTTGAATTCTCTCTCGAGCTGCCGTTCGTCGTTTAACAAGAGAGGAAATCTAGTTTTGAACACTAATTTTTATCCGTGCCATTGTGCTGGCATACGAAAAACGTCGATTTATGCATCAATTTCAATATTCATCTGATGAATACAACCAAATCTTAAGTTTGATTCTTTTTAAAGTTTCTATTTTTTAAACCTAATTTTCCTAAAACTATGAATTGAATAAGGCATAAATTTTTTGATTCAACGAACTCTGAGAAAACTGCATTTATTCAAATTTCGACATGTCACCCGTTTTTGTTTTTCATTCTTGTATTATCTACCTCAATGTTCCGCAATCGAATTCGGCTGCACGTTGTTTCATTGATTGATGATTTGGTATTAAAATGGGAATATTCGGCGATAATTGTTCTGTTAATGCACATTTAGCTGCGAGACCAGATAGAAATGCAAGTAAACAACTATCATCCGAGGATCGTTTCTAGAATAATAATATATAATTTGTTATATTAAATATTGATTTTCTTCTCGTACCAATTTTGGACGTGATGGATTCATCATTGCTTGATGAAGTCGTTCAATAAGTGATAGATTTTGTTTATTATCTTGTATGTTTAAATAATCATTAGCATCAAATAATGGAATTAGCGCATTAGCTGTCTGACGACAAAGTGGACAACGAAAATTTGTATTCGATGGAAGAAGATTATTAATCGATACTTCAGAGGCTTCTTGATTCTAAGATATAAGAGAATCATGTCTAGTGATACGGTTGAATCGTTTTTATCATGTCTCATCTATCAACGATTGTATATTAAATTGAAAAGCGACCTTTTTTTTCTACAGAAATTTCTGATAATCAAATACTACTTCAAAAATATTTGAAAGTCATATGCAGACATCTTTGTTTTCTCTTAGTAAAAGTATCAGTTCATCTAACAATGGAGGTGTTTGTACTGTTCGTCACGAAAACCGCTCATATTGGTATCAAATGAAAGGTCTCATTGCCAAACTAACAGGGTTAAAATATTAGCGGCCCATGGCTTGCCTAGAGGGAGACATTCAATTTTTCAGTGAATTTTCTCTGCAGGACTCGCTTTCCCAGCAAAGTCATATTCTCGAATTTGCACCTGAAACTTTGTATGCTTGAAGGTCTCAATGAGACTAGTTTACAGAAAAAAATTCAGAAGTTTTGGACAAACTATATACGAGATATGAATCTCTCAAAAT
>OENM01000808.1:15166-25909 GCA_900239745.1 Rotaria magnacalcarata
GTCCTGCAGAGAAAATTCACTGAAAAATTGAATGTCTCCCTCTAGACAAGCCATGGGCCGCTAATATTTTAACCCTGTTAGTTTGGCAATGAGACCTTTCATTTGATACCAATATGAGCGGTTTTCGTGACGAACAGTACAAACACCTCCATTGTAAGACTATAAGAACGAGTGCAACGGAAACATCTGTCCCAAGTATACAATTGATAGTAGGAAAACACAATTAGAATAGCTGAAGACTATAAATGAAATTCTACTTGATTCAGCACAAAATACTTTTTGTTAGTTCTGAGGTATTTTTGCTCTGAATAAATGACCTGTTTCTTTCATTTTAGAGGAAAAATAAATTCGATATTAATATCTCACTGAAGCAAATTTTAAAGGTTATTCAGTCTAGCTGTTACATATGAATAAGATTGAATGTATGCACTCAATTTATCTAATTTTCTTTACACATCTCATGAAACAGAGTTGTTAACATAGTAGAAAGGTTGGTATGCCATTTTTCATTTTCCACATGCTGACAGATACAAATATTTATGATATGCGATAAGAAGGATAAGATTGCATCTCAGACTATAATCGAACACATGTGCCATGAGTTCCTATTATTGTTATTCGGAATCAAGTCAAACAATTCTCATCTCGATAATCTCATTTTAATGAGCATTTTGGTTTCAGGCCTAATCGAAAATCGATCCGAGAAAAAAACACAAACCGGATGTAGTGCTTTAAGATACGATGAAAGACAATCAACATGAATCGAATGACCACATGACTGAATAAGTAATGAACGGAGATGATGATCATTTTGACAATAATTTGCGATATACTACAAAAGTAAAATACTTATTTAGGAAAAAAACACGTTTTTATTAATCTCATTTACTGGATGTCCACTAATCTGTGTTAAATTTTGTTTAGTTATGGTTAAATAGGTTTCCAGAGTCATTTTATTCGAATTGTACGATAAAACGTTTTGTTCATGTTCATCTAGATATGCAAATTCTAGACTAGGTACTAAAAGAATAAACATGGAAAAAAGAACTTTTTTTTCTTAATTTTTTTCTCACAAAGTGATAAACATGATGTTCCAATAAGACCAATTGGTGAGTGACTATCAGTTTTCGTTAATCGACATATACAACATTCATATTCGATTAAATTTTGAGTATGAATCGACATGCTGGACGCTGCTCCTCCTGTACTTGCTGCTTGTTCACTTGAAAAATTTTCATTAAATAATGATGGTGATGCACCTGCGTTCATCATATTTTCATCTGGATTTTGTTGACTAATAAATTTCTTTTGTGATTCAGCGATTTCAGCTAATAATTTCAATTGACGATTTTTTGCTCGTTGCCGTCTAATCGAATTAAAAATAAAATAAAAACAATGCAAGAAGAAGGTGATCTGTAATTAACGAGTGTATTTCATATTTCAATCTTTAAATCGATCTTATTTATGATTCTGCAGTATACAAACGATTTATCATATATATATCAAAATGTAATATTACTCGCGCAGACTTCTCCATTTTTGAGTTTAACGAATGACGTTTCAGAGATTCAAATCAAACCATAGTCCGAACTAAACTCACAGTGTGCTCTTCCCTCACCGATATTTACACGGTTGCCAAAAATGTTTTTCCAGGGGGGTAGCAACATGGTTTTAAGGTGGACACCTAATGAATTTTATACCAAATGAAAGCCCGTCAAAACGGGATCTAGAGGTATATTTCAATGTTCTATAATAAGACGCTTTTTCGAAAATAAAATCCTGAGTAAAAATAGTTAAAGAATGACGGATATATCGAACCAATGTTTAATTTTTATGAATCTGGTACAATAATGAATAAAAATAATCAACAATCTGTATGCCGACTGTTAGCTTTTCTGATAGCTTGTAATCGAGATGGATACGAACATAACAGATTTTCAAAAAGCTCGGTATTTGTTTCCATACTTTCTAAGACCTCTCTTATAGAACATTAAAATATACCCCTAGAACCCGTTTTTGACGAGCTTTCATTTGGTATAAAATTCATTAGGTGTCCACCTTAAAACCATGTTGCTACCTCCCTGGGAAAACATTTTTGGCAACCGTGTACATCTCCACCCAGACCCGCACTGAAATATGAATTTCTCAGTTCAGCCTTTCATCATAGATTGTTCGTTATCTAGGAATCAATTACTTTTGTTCAGCTGTTAAATCAGTCGACTTTGTATTCGTTGGCTGTTGTTGATAAAATTGAGTTTTGAATTTTTCGATTTCTTGTGTAATGGTTGTACGACACTGCTCATTCATTTGTGACGATAAAGATAATATATTTGTAATAAAATAAAATCTATCGCCAATACGTGATATATCCTTTGGATTAGTTGTTTTTTGCGGAGGAATATTAGTGATCAGATCAAAGAAGTCATTTGAACGTTGCTTATGAAGAATTTTCAGTAGAAGTGTAATAATACTTTCTGTTTCTGGTTCATTTTTTAATGGATTAAGCGATACGAAAACCCGAATACAAATATTGGTGAAAATATTGTTTGTTTTGAATGCCGCAATGTCTTCCTAAATAGAAAATTAGATTAGAAAGATTTCTTTGTTTTAGAAATTTTGTAACTGATTCTAATTTTCTTGAATTTCTATGAGCTATATGTTTTAGAAGACGAATTTTTATTCTTGCTATATACTTGTAATACAGAATCCGTCTGATTGAGGTGAATATCCTTAGAAAATTATGATGGTGCAGGTATTATCTTTCATATTTAATCGATAAAAATTTAGAGTTAAAAATTTCGATGAAGAATATCCAAAGAAGTTAACATAATGTTTCACTATTTGACTGCAGCAAACCTATGTTGACCTGAACAGTATCATCTAGCCCACAAAGGTCCTTAAACTATGATTCATCAATAGAATTTCAACGAAATCATGAAATAGTTTTCAATTCTTTTCATGATAATTTTCTATACTTACTGAATTTTCATCAACTGCCATTGGTGAACTATCATCACCCTAAAACATGAATAGCATAGGTTCATTTCTAGTAGGCGTAATCATAAACATACATTAATTATTGATAATTCAAGAAGATATACTGTGAAATATAGAATATTTTCCGTGATGGATTTGTCGTTTAAATACTAAATGAAACAAATCAGCATAGTAATGAAAAGAAAAGTTTTGCTTTTGTCGTCAGGACACATACAGCATGTAAACATAAAAATAAAAAGTGATGCAGAACACCAGATCGTAAACTATTTTGAACATTCGACATTTGCTGATGATCATACGAAGGTATGCGAAATGGTGGCCAAATCGAATAATCAGATTTAAATAAACCTTCACGTTTAACACTAATGAAATATTTGAATATTATATCGTTGAAATAAAAAATTCATTATTAAAGCTTTTACTAGTTTGTAAAACGTTCAAGTGAATTTTGAAATTGTGAACGTTTTGTACATCGCATTAGTACGTGTAATGGATCATATTCAGTTTTGAATAGTGTGTCTTAAAATTAAAAGAAACAATACGAAATAATTGAAATTCTACAAAATTACCTTTAATTGTGTATTTTCCTTGTTGTAAATGACCCATTAATTCAACCGAAGGCGTTTGAAAATCAGATACCTAGAATATTTTCTTTCTTTTAGATTCTGTAAACTCTGGATTCGAATGGGTATAGGCACCCGTGCTATCTATAATTTAGCTGAATTTTTTATTGTCAACATGTGAAGCATTCTTATTTACTTCTACACAACGGATTTTTATAGATCCATTGAAAAATCAATATCGACCTCTTATTTAACTTTTTCTGTCTGGCATACGATAGAAAACTATTTCAAAAACTATTTGAATTAGATCGAAAATTCAAAGTCTTAAATCAACATTGCTTTCGCCAGTCCAGTCCGTGTCAAATTCTGAACATATTGGAGGCCTATCAAGTTTTTCTTTTTCAAGCTATTTGCGATCTACTTATTTATGCAATAAAAACATGAAACTAACTTGTTGAAGAATAACTTCAATGCCTTTTCGATTAGTACTCAATGGTGATGGATCAGGAACATTCTCTTCGACTTCACTATATAATCGATCAGATACAGCTAATGTTGTTACAATTTCAGATCGTATGTGTTTCGTTTCACAAACAGCTAGAAACAAAACAAAATTCTTTTGAAAAGCTATTATTTAAAAACAAATTTCTTTCTCCTACCAAGATTTGGCTGAAAAACAACAATGGCACATAATGCTATTAAAGCACTTTCTAACATTGATATTTGTTGTGATGAATCTAGATTCGATGCAGTTTTTGAATGAAATAACCATGAGTAAACATGAAATCTAATGAAACAAAATGATTCGTTTTCGAAGAAAAACGATATATACAATTGTTACCGTTTAAGAAAAGTCTCGATGAATAGATTCGGTTCAACATAACACGAGATTAACTATTGAAAATGAAATTAAAAGAAAATTTTCTCAGAAGAAATTCAACTATACTTGTAAGAGAAACAGATCTGCATCATGCATTGACGATGAAAAAGCACTTTTTGCATAGGTTTTTGCTTGAACAGTTACTTGCTCTCCATTGCGTAGCCAAATACTCGATAAAACTTCATAATATCCACACTTTATAAGAATAAAAAAATACATCTGAATTTTATTTCCATTATCGATTCGACTTACAATTGTTCTCAATGGACAAAACATTAAATTCAAAAGAGTATTTTGATCATTAACAGGTAAAAATGATGATGGATCAATATTAAATTGATGTATAGCATTGTAAGCAAATACCGATAAGTAACGATGTAATGGTAAATGAAATGTCAGTTTCCAATCATCCATAAGCTTTGAATCAAAGCTTAATGATCGCAGCCAATCATTAATACTATCAATAATTTGTTTAATAATACAAATTAATTTTTCCGATGGATACTGAAAATGAAAAGAAATTATTAGTGCACTTTCTATGCGATTAAATACAATCGTTTCAAGTCATTCCCCAAAACTACAGTTTGAGTTATATGGAATCTTAAAAATTGATCTCGTATATATCTAGTCGTAATCTACGATTTGGTTCGTAGCACGCATGCTCTATGAAAATCTAAATTTTTACTGGACCACTGTAAAAGTTCGTTTCAATTGGATTTCACAAAAAGATTGTTTTGTACTTATTTACATTTGGTTTTAGATGACCAACAAAGCACCACATAGCTGCTGCACTTATTTCAAGTTCAATTGTAAATGCATACATATATGCCTGTGGTTCATATTCAACATGTTGGGTTAGCACACGTTCATTAACATTCATACCTAAGATAAAATTGAAAATATTTAAGCAAAAAATAGTGGCTTTCTTTTGTTTGCTGACCTTGAAACAATGTAAGAAATCGTAACCATAAAATTAGATATCTTTTATTTTCAAGTATTGCAAAAGCGATTTTTTCTTGAGATAATATATTAACAAAATCACTTAATAATGGCCAATAGACATTTTTTACTATTAAACGATGTTCAACATCTACAACCATACCAGTATTTGCGTCGTTGGTTACTGTATAAAAAAAAACGCAAATTCTACGTAATTAGAACGAATTATTATTAAGGCTTTCTTGATTTTTATTAATATTTTTGATTAAAAACAAACTCTTCTCACTGAATGGAACGGCAATGTAGAGATCATCAGCACCCGCAATTACCTCTACATCCAAAGTTGTGTTTCATGAGATAAATATTATTTTAACATAATAAAGAATCTTTTTACAATCGTCTGTACTGAATTTTCTATTACTTTTAGTTTTCATAGAAATCTTTCTTTCGAGCATTATGCCGTATTAAATTTAATTTTAGTCGATACATACATGCTAACGGATGTGTTTTGAGTATGTTTTCATCGTCATCATCATCATCAGGTTTATCATGATCCACTGATGGTACAAACATATGCCATATACATGAGAGTATAACTTCAATTAAATGACATTCTTTCATAGCATATTCAGCAATGATATTTGAGGAAAATAATTGTACACTAATGTGAACAAGACGTGATGGTATCTCACTTGTTTCCGCAAGTGATTCGCCAATAAGTGATTGAGCTATAACACCGTAGAAACGTAAAAATGTTTCAGTAAATAAAAGCTAAAACAAACAAACAAAAAACAAATAGTCATTATTTTGTAAAGAAAATTTTCTATTTCTAATGTTATTACTTTAAAATTAAAATCAGGTAATAAACTAAGTAAAAATCGTATAAGTTCTTCTGGTAAACCTGCTGTAACACACCACATCATAATTTCATCAAGCATCGTACGAATACTTGTATCGAATGGTATTAAACTATGTGCCGTTGAATCATTGATTAATGAGTCAACAAAATATGTCACGGGTAGCGCTGCAGTCTCAGCAGTTAAATATTCATACTGATAAAGTTTTACCATCGATGCTAGAAACAAAAAAAATTATATTTAAACAAAAATAGCATTATGTTTTCATACGGTCAGTAATGAATTCTTCATAAAGCTTTTTATCAGTTAAAGCATGTGTTATATACATTTGTATTGCTGAACCACCATTGGATAACTGATTAAGTATTTCAAGTAGCTTTTCGTCCGTTACTATATCACCTAAAATATGTTTAAATAAACTTTCCCATTGTAACAAAAGCAAAATACATTTACCACTAATGGCACTCATACGTAGTGCACGTATGAAAACTTTTAATAAATGTGGAACAAATAATTCAGCACAACAAATTAATTCACGTGGTACCATTTGTGTTTTAGGTCGATTTTCACCATGAAAACAACAGAATCTATTATTAAATAAACTTCTACTAGAATCATTTTTTTAGCAGATGAAAATCAGTTTCAATTGAATCGAACGGAATTTATTCAACGAATATTCATCATATTGTTATGATTATATAGTAGTATTCAGGTTTAAAGTTGCCATATCTTAGTATGAATTATTCGTACCACAGTTTTTTCAAGAAAACTATTCAGTGACAAAAATATTTTGTTGTAGCAAACGTGCTCTGATATGAGTAGGATTGGTGCACATTTATGTTACAATGTCAAAAATTAGTTTAAAAAGAATATTTATCTTTTTTTCTCCAAATAAAAAATTGGTTTACCAGACAAAATGAATATATTCTAGGTATTTACTAGATATGCACACTAGATGTTTGTTTCAATTATAGTTAATATTCGATCGAAAAATGATCTATTTCAACAGCTAAAATATATTGCAAATTTTAGAACAATGATACGAATCAAACGGTGAATTATTCTTTTTTACAGAAACTGACGATGAGAAAATATTTGTTTGAATATATTTTCTTTTTAATTTTAGAAATATCAAAATTTTATCCAAGTCAGTAATACTTCACAGGCACTAAATATATCTTAATCTCCCTACATTTCTGTGCGTGCTCACTAATAGCAGTTTTTACTTTAAATTTGATTACTCAGTAGTGATAGTTTCTTATATCACCTGACTATAGTATAAAATTGGCAATTTCCGAATAGAAAAAACACACTGTACTGTGACCGAAAAGCAAAAGGATACGCATATGCCGATCGTGTGATATTTTAATGCATACTTTCGGTGCGCACGCACTTTTTATTCTCTAAATAACCTAATGAAAAGATCGATACGTATACTTGAATGTGTTCGTTTGGCAGTGAAACCAAAAACAGAAAAATATATTTTACACACAATTGGATTCATAAGAAAAATCTTTCGGAGATTCTTGATGTGTAATAAAGCGAATAACTCTATAAAACAAATTACCCGAATGCATGCATAACACTTGCATCTCCACAATCGCATGCTCCACCAGCTTGACTTTTAAACATATTAAAATTATGTCCTTCATGATTTCCATTTTGAAAACATTGAGCGCATATACTCATGCATGGTGATATCGAACATGTTTTACATCGGTATGCAATAACATTTGCATTCCAAACTAAGCCACATATTTGTGCACTATTATAATGACGAACTAGAAATAAATGTAAATAATTTTAAAATGAAATTCATTTCTATGATTGTAATTAGCTCTTACTTCTTTCAATGAATTCATTCATGGTTCGATTACCAGGAATATAGTGTTGAAAAAACTGTACTAATGCATCAATATTTTCATTTTCATGAATATTATTTGTTAAAAGTTTATTAAGAGCTGATTGATCAATGGTATCATTAATTAGACCAACTTCTAATTGTGCTGGTGTTAAATTTATTGAATCACTCGTATCCATCGAAAATCTTTATTCAAAATAAATACAATCCAAAGAAATGCGTATTATGCTTTTGAAAACAAGAAAGAACAGAAAAAAATAAACATATATCCCATGGTGACTCATACGATAACACAACAGAAAAACTAAAAACAACAGAACGAACGAGCGAGCGCATTTTTGTTGTTTATTATCATTTTCTTCTAGTTGGTCGATGATCAAACAGATTTCTCGTTCGATTCCGAAATTATATTTTTCTTCATCGGTAACTCAATTAAAACCTCCCAATCATAATTATGTTCCACCTCATCAAAAACCATCAACAAATGATATTGATAAATTTCAAAAATTTATATCTAACTCACAACGATTATTTATTGTAATCGGTGCTGGTATTTCCACTGAATCAGGTATAGCCTGGGCGGGGATTCGACCTATATTTCCTCTATTTTCAAAAACGTCCTATTTCTGTCCTATATTTTATCGAAGAAAGTAGAAAATTTCCAAAAACCTCTTAATTTTGCTATTGCCTTTAGACGAAAAANAAATTTTTTTAATGTGTATAATCATGCGTTTTGGACAAATTCTTGTATTATAGTGACATTTGCTTTAAATAGTATTTTTCCTTTCGCCTATTTAGTGGGCTGATTGAGAAATTGTTTAATACTAAGTACAAAATAGTTCAAAAGAAAAAAAACATTCACAAAATGATCATGTACTAGTTTCGGGTTTTTAGTGACGTTTTAGTTAAATATAAAAGCCGTATATATATATACCCCTGGAAAAAATAAGTTTCACTCTGTATTTTGAGGATACTTACCAAAAGAACATCTTACTTTTAAAGTAACGACATCTTCTGAAAGCTCGTGAAAATTTTACACCATCCTGTGTATGTGTATTTTCATTTACACTTATTTATTACCAGAAAAAATTGAGTTATGATAAAATACAAAATAAACTTGTGGAAAATAACAAGCAATGAATGCTGATTATCAGGGCAATAAAATTAGGTTGAGATTTTTTGGGAAGTCACGTCCATAATATGAAACGTCTCCTTTAATTTATGAGAATAGTATTTGTCTTTTTCATGTTTTTTTTTCAAAACTTATGATCTACTTTATTGTTATTTATCGATTTGAGAAAACTTTTATAATGATCCTCGAATTAGTGACTTATTTCAGTAGAAAAAATTACATAAGGATCTTGGCTACGGTTGAACTGTTTATAACAGCTTCATTAGAACGATTTTCGAGCAGAGCAGTTAAAAAACAGCAAAACAGAGCTGATTGATCAATGGTAACATTAATTAGACCAACTTCTAATTGTGCTGGTGTTAAATTTATTGAATCACTCGTATCCATCGAAAATCTTTATTCAAAATAAATGCAATACAAAGAAATACGTATTATGCTTTTGAAAACAAGAAACAACAGAAAAAAATAAACATATAACCGATGGTGACTCATACGATAACACAACAGGAAAACTAAAAACAACAGAACGAACGAGCGAGCGCATTTTTGTTGTTTATTATCATTTTCTTCTAGTTNTCACAACGATTATTTATTATAACCGGTGCTGGTATTTCCACTGAATCAGGCATACCAGATTATAGATCAGAAGGCGTTGGACTTTATGCACGAACTACAAATCGTCCTATGTAAGAAAATACATACTGATGAAATTCATAATTTCTTTAAGTAGGATGTATCAAGAATTTTTAACAAATACAAAAAGATATAAAATGTATTGGGCTAGAAATTATATTGGTTGGCCAACATTTTCTTCTTTTCAACCTAATGAAACTCATAAGATATTTGCTGCATGGGAAGTAAAAAGAAAAGTATATTTCTATCAATGAAAAACAGATGATTTTAGTATTTTTCTTTTTATCTTCAAAGGTGTTTTGGCATGTTACACAAAATGTAGATAGTCTATTGACAAAAGCCGGTTGTGAACTGCTAAGTGAATTACATGGTTGTAGTGCAAGAGTTGTTTGTGTTGATTGTGGCTATAAAAGTCTAACGCGTGAAGAATTACAAGAAATTATTTTAAAGCAAAATCCGAATTGGACAGCACAATCCAATACTATAAATCCAGATGCTGATGTTCATTTAACTGAAGAACAATTGGGTGATTTTCAGGTAGATGAAAATGTACATTTAACATCTGAGCTTTGGTCATAATTATTTCATAAATTTTAGCCACCTCGGTGTCCTCGATGTTCGGGTCGAATCAAACCCGATGTAACATTTTTTGGTGATAATGTCGATCGTCGTTTAGTTGATTTTCTAAAAGAGCAATTAAGCAAAAGTGACTCTGTTCTTGTTGCTGGTTCATCACTAGAAGTTATGTCTTCATATCGTTTTATTCTTGCTGCACAACAATTAAAAATGCCGATTGCTATTATTAATATTGGTCGAACACGTGGCGATCATGCAGCTCAATTGAAAATCTCTACTCGTTGTGGTTTAATATTACCTCACAT
>OENM01000809.1:0-20647 GCA_900239745.1 Rotaria magnacalcarata
GTAACGCATTCCTGTATTTCATAGTTATTAGTCTAAATTTATAGTGACATTTTGATCATATGCTAACGCATTCAAGCTATTCACACTATTATAGTTTATCAAAGGTTTATCAGTTCATTACCCTCACAACTGCACTGAAGATTTTCAGAGCAGAGTTATGGATATTTTGTCTTCCGTTCGTCGTATCAATAACAATACACATAGAATTCATCTTCTGATGATGCTGATCATTTGGATAATGGGAAAGTCCCTGTAACAAGATTCCTAGTCTGTACTTTTAGGAAAAAATTCTGATTTATTTTCTCACGTACTACCTCACACTTTCAGGAATTTCCTATGCAAATAGGAGCATCGATCGCTTAAAAGTCAAAACATTTCTACCCTGATCAATGACTCCAGCTTCTGAATTCCGCGTATTTCTGATCAATACGCGCATAAAAGACATAGTTGCATGCCAGTTGCGGACAGAAACTTCTGCTTGATGCAGCATTGCATGATTGACGACAAGATCCACATCTACAGCTATGCCCAAACTCAAACTACTATTGATTAGTTGACTAATTTTATTTCATATGTTATGTTACTAGCAAACTATATTTACGAGCGTGTTTTTCCCTATCTGGATTNATAGATTGTTGATCGATACATATATGTACTACCCACGAAAAAAACGCGGTTTTGCATAACCAGGGTTTCAAGCGGTATTTCGAAAACGCGTGAATCAGACTGTATAGGCGTCTCTAGAAAAACCGCCTAAACGGTCGGATCCCCCGGGTTCGTTGAAAAGTGGCCGAACGAGTTTTCTGGGGACCCAGTCAGACGCGTTTTTGAAAAACCGCACAAAAGGTCCAATTCTCGCGTCCCTTGAACTACGCTACTTACTAAGAGTATCATCCAGTTCTAAGAGGACACTCTCAACAATTAGTGATCAGCTGAAACCGACCACTGTGCCCTTCGAAGAGCTTTGCCAAAAATCTTGCGTCTATATCTCTAAGTTGAAGAGTATCCACGTGACGAAGGCCAAAAAATATATATATTATATGTAGCTCGCTCTATAGCGCACGATATTCTTTTCGTCCTTACACATTCTTAAACAGCTTCTAATGTGATATATGGAACGTCTGAAAATGTCAGTTGCATGTAGATTATGCAGCGTAAACTGGCTAGATGCGTCGATTTGAACCGGATTATTATCCTTAACTTTAGATAGTAACGCTATCCAATTAGTACATTGCATTTGTTCAATTCGGAATTAACTTGGAGTATCTTCTCTCTGACTCCATTAGATTCGCAGATTATTTTTGTACTCTGATAGAGTTATCGTTGTGTTTATTGAATTGACGACATCTATAAATAGTTATAAAGTAGTGTAGAATACAGAAATCAAAAAATGTAGTGAACCCAAACAAATGATCATTTTGTGAACATTATTTGTATTCATTTTCGAATCTTTGTATAGAATACAGCTTCACTTATTTTCAAAATAACTTTTTTGTTAATTTAAGATGTTTATATTTGTTGAAAAAAGTTTTTTTTTGAAAAATATCACCGCGTCTCGTAAAACCGCGAACAACCGCGACTTGCAATACCGCGGCGATATGTAGGCGAAACGCGTTCTCTTCGAGACGCGGTGTACAAAATCGCGGTTTTTCTAGGACACCGCAGTGTACCATGGGAGAACCGCGATAACAATAAAATCCCGCGGTTGATCGCGATTTTTTCGAAATTTTTTTTCCGTGGGTATTTATACAAATTGGAAAACATGGTTCTGTCTCTAGTGCCCTCTTCAGGCTGAATTCAGATCTAATGTATCGACTGGTAAAACAACTCTATCCAATAATTAAAATAATAAATATGCCTTCCCTCTTCTCAATGAACACACGTCACGTCACGTCACTTATAGTATAGTAGTAAACAGAGAGAATAGCGACATTTTTACCGCTGATAATGATACTCATATACTACGAATTTTAAGCAAATCGAGATTTTACGATAGAAATGAACGAAGAAAATAATTAAATGATATTTTTTGAGCAAAAGCATATGACTCAAATTATCAATATTAAGATAATAAATAAATAGAAAATTTGATCTAGGAATGTATTTTTTCAGACAAGATAGAAGCGACAAATGTTGTTGAAATGTGCTAAAATTATGCACTTCGTATACACTTTAAAGGCGAGGTCTATTTGAGAGGTTAAAAGTAGAGATGAACATTTATGTCGAATGAAATTCAACTTTACATGTCTTTCTTGTAAGAGCAAAGTTTTATTCATTTTAATTGTTTCATTTTCTTCCTTTACACTTTTAAAGCGCACATAAACACTAGCACAAGATTTGAGAATAAAAGATCTATTGAGATACATAAAGTTATTTATTAATAGAATTCATATCAAAATATCTTTCATATGTTGTTTCATTTCTCACATTGGTAATCGAATTCTTGTCAAGGTAAAATTACACAAATAACTTATTATTCAATAATGAATTTTAAAACATTTTAGGCATATTTGTCTGTGCAATCGAAACGATAGTGTATTTGCGCAAATTATTATTACACCCTGATAATACTATGGATAAGTAGTCGTACAACAACGGGCTTGTAATTACAGGCAATGAAAGAATAAGATCACCTGTGAATAGATGAAATCGTGGGTGGCAGTGGTCATAATTAATAGTTTAATTACTCTCGAAATCCATTGGCGTACTATTTAACGATGAAAACGTTGATTGCTTCATCGTGTACGCAGTCGATTACCTAAAAACTCGATGGTTTCTTATTTTTAAGTATAAGTCGATGATATTGGTTACGATGCGCCTTAAAATTAACATTCCGAAATCTTTCAATCGGTAAAATACTATGCCTAATATAAGGGATTATTTCAATCTATTTAGATTTTATTTAGAGATTCTATTGATCATAAATAATGAACTGGACAAAATGCTTCCTAATGACGAGAAACCTACTGGATCAATAATAAATTTCTATGTAAGAAAGACAAAATTTTTGAGAAAATTTATCCTTGAAATTGTTCCAGTAAAACTTCCCTTGGATTCGTGCCACCAAATATTGAATCTGACATCTGTTGAATTTGTGAACAGTGAATCTGTCGCTCCTTATCTTCAATTAGTAGGATGCTAACTAACGATTGTAGAGATTGAGTTAACTTGTGTAGTATCAGGATGAAAGTTTGAATTGTTAATATCGGTGAGCTCTCTACGAGATACAAGAGTGGATTGCATCTAATAATCATTTACATGTTTAATAAGTCGTTCAGACTCAATCATCTATTTTTGATGAAGTTCGACTAATATGCACTTTTTAAAGTTTCGTCTTTCTCTAGTATTATGTGAAAGTACAAAACTTTAATAAAAATATAAATAAAAACAGTGCAAAATCGATTTTCTTAAACAACGATTCCAACAGGGGTGTGTTTTTAATCGCATGCTCTGATTTCACCCGTTGTACATTTTTGAAAAGATCAATTTAATCTATAGATACAATAATACAGAATATTTGATTCAAAAAAAACGATGATTTCGAATGGAAAATGAAAGATAAGTATTACGATTTCATTTTTTCATAATTACAGAAAACTATTTTAAAATAAATCTGGAATTGAAACTTCAAAAAATGTTAACATATTATGTTTTTCTTATTAGGAATTTGGTGAAACTCGTTGTAAAGATATTCGTGGTTTGAATGATAAATTTGCTAATAGAGAATGATGAATTTTTTGTGATATGCAAATAAAATAATAAAGAAATATTGGATCAATCACAACAACGAAGAATAATAGTTCTTTTTTTCATTTTTGTTTGTCTGTTCTTTTTTAATCTTATGTTTGCAACACGCAAAAGAAATGAAAAATAGAATAAGATAATATTATGATATATATATATATATTTTTTATTAATAATGCGTGTTGAAATCATCCAAATAAGAAAAAAATAGCAACGTATGAGTCTTTTAAGGTGCGCGCTAGTAAAAGTGTCGTAGTTTGCTTTTTTTCTTTTTCTCTTTTTTTTTCTAAACAACTTATACTCAGCCGCGTCGTCGCTATGATTCGCAAAGCCGTCATCACGCTTTTTTTTACAATCCATTCGATACTCATGACATGACCTATTTTTATGAGAAAAAGCTAATCTTCTTATCGATCGCTTATACTTTTTTGTTATTCTCTTGACTTGCCTATATATAATCATAGGTATTAAGCATTTTGCGGTCTAACGATTTGAAGAATATTTATTAAAAATGTTAGTTGATTATTTAACAAATTATTTCTATTGATAGGTCGAATATCAGCTAGGGATGCCAATTTACAGTTTATTTAATTCAAATTTAACTTCGTCAAAAGTTAATTTAATTTTAAATAAAATGTTATAAAGTTAAATTTAAATTTTTCTCATACAAACAATTTAAATTTAAATTATTTTAAATTTAATAAATTGTTTGGATGAATGCACGTCATTGCTACGAGGAAAATACGTGGCGTTAACAGTAGTAAATACTAAATGAGAGAAGAACCTAGTATTTTAGGTTAATATTTATTCATAATAGGCAAAATTTTTCTACAGATTATGCAGGATCCGCCATCTTTCTTCTTCAAAATACTGGGATACTCATAAAAATATATTTAATAGCGCAATTCGTAGAAGAATGACTAGCTTTAACTTCACAAAACAGGAATCATACTCAAATTTGACTTTAAATAGTAGCAGTCAAGTCAAAAGCTATGTTTATCCACTAGTTTTCAAAATTTAACTAATTTGAATTTCAAACAATTTAATTTAAATTTGAATGATACAAAATTTAAAATTTAATTAAATTCAAATTTCTTGAATATAAATTTAACTTTTCATTTAAAAACAAATTTAATTTATTTTAAATTTAAATTTTTGAAAATTTATTTCTCGATTCAATAATTTTTTTTAAATTTAAATGTGACATCCCTAATATCAGCATCACCTCATTCCTTTCGTATTGTTGTTGAAGTAGTTTTCAAGCGTAGGCATACGAAGGAGAACAAATATAGAGCAATCGAAAGAAACACTAAGCAGAAAAAGACTTCGAAATGAACGACATATTGCAAAAGCAAGGGCGAACATGCGCACATGCTCTCTATATTCTCAAACGTAATAGAAGCAAGACGGGGAAAAGGAGAAAGGAGTAATAGCAGTAATAGTAGTAGTAGTAACAGGGACAAATAGAAGAACGTTAACTTTTCACAGTTGTACCGCATAAGAAAATCGATCAATAAGTTTTAAACTGTGCTAGTTACTTGTCGGCTTCAAAAAATAGCGAAAACTAAAATTAAAATAATTTTTGAAGATTTTAACATGAATGCCATACCACAACATCCAACATCGATTGTCAATTCTGAAGAAGTTACATCAGCAATAAATGCTGCATTTGCTGAATTTCTTGCTGTTGAACCGACTACTACTTCAACTGCTCTTATTTTACATCATCAACAAACTATTGATTCAACAAGACAAACTAATGACATTACAAATAATGACAGTGATCGGTTAAGTAGTAGTAGTAGTCGATCATCGGCACCATATACAGCATCGACGTATACACACAATGGTATGACATTGTTTCTTTCGTTTTTTTAGGTACTTAGAAATAGTACGTACTCGATAAATAAATTAACATTTATAGATTCTTCATCTTCATCATTAACTACAAATGCAACGAATCTACCGCGTTATAAAACTCTACTTGATAAATATACTCCGAATGATGATCTACAAAATTTACCTATATCAAACAGTAACACTCCTATGGAAAACTTTTGTAATGCTTCTACATCTTCAAGTACTCAAAGAAAACGACCACGATCAAATGAATGCAATTCATCGAAACGATTTCATCCACTACAAGCATCAACAGGTAAATATAGTGGTATCTACTAAACGTTGATGTTGTTTTTGTTATCTGTAGTTTCTTATTCTGTATATTATCATCGTATTCCTTCGGATCTGAAACCAGCAGTAACACAGTATAAAATCAACACTTGATAGAGATGACAGAAAATGAATTGGCGTACAATTAAAAGTCAATTCTCAAGGTCGTTGTTTTCTTCATCATTGACATTTTATTTTATTTATCAATTCATAAAAACGGCGATGATTACTCCTGTCAGATAATTCCACTTTCGAATCAAATTAAAAAAAAATATATGACTTTCAAAATATTGCAAACGTCAACTTAATAAATCTTCAGAATAATTCTTTCGTTTATCAATGATTAAAGTTCGAGTTTAGAAAAGAAAGAGAGGAAATTGTAATATGTGAATTTTCTGATAAATGCCTTTTTGTTCCTTATGATTTGTTTATGATATTAGTTAGAATTTTCTACTTCAATAGTTTTCCTCTTGACCTTTCTGCATGCAATCTAATCTCTTTCTTTTTTTAGAAACATATTATCAACCATTACAAATTCAAGAATGTTCATCGTCTTCATCCGACGATGATGAACATATTTCAATAAATGAGTCCAATCTATTACTACAGTCTACAAGACCACCGATTCATAATGACGCCAATCGAAGTCATTTTGGAATACTCGATTCTAGTGATGATGAAGATTCTCTAAATAATCTTTTTGCACCACATCGATCATTAAATTCTCCATGTCCATGTTTGCATCATTCATATGCAGGAATCTCATCGTCATTTACTCAAACTAATCCACAGTCTATGCCTTGCTCTCAATTGGCCTTGCCAATTTCACAACAGAATCATAATCCATCTCATATACGACAACAGCATAGTCAAAATCTAACATCAGAATTACGTCGACAACGTCTTAGTGCATTTCAAAATCACATACCATCATCGTCATCGTCATTGATGATTAGAGCTGATCAACATTTACAAGCTCTGTTAAACAATGCACCAATAACAATAAGTAATACTCCTTATACTTTACCAAGCCAACTCATTTCAACAAATTATCCAAATTCAAATAGACATTCAACAGCAAGAGCTAATCAAAGTTATCCATGTCCACCAACACCATTACTATTTCGTTCATTTCGTAATCCTCTTTTTCTACGTAACAATGAACATGTTTTTGAAGAACTACTGCGCATGGAAGAACAATTAAATGGTTTAAATAATTCGACGAATATTGGTGCAAATCAAGAACATATTGATTGTCGAACATTATCATATAAATATGTGAACGAAAGAAGTTTCATTGAAGGAAAATGTACAATATGTTTATGTGAATATGTTCAAGATGATGACGTGCGTCGTTTACCATGTATGCATATATTTCATATTGAATGTGTTGATAAATGGTTGATGCAAAGTAAACGATGTCCAATATGCCGAATTGATATTGATTTTCAAGGAGATTTTGGTGATTATATTTGTTAGAGTAAGATTATATTTTATTGTTTAATATATATTCTATCGTTTATGTATAAATTAATTTTCATTGTATTTTTGTGAATTCGAAAAAATGAAAATAGCGTTTGTTTGTTTTAACTTTCAATGCATTACTAATATTCATTGGTCATTTATTTTTCATTTAGCTCTTTCGAACGGTGTTTTTCTTTTTCTTTTTATAATAAAGAATAGTTTCTTTTTCTTCGTTTAAGCACGCATTTAAATAAAGATTTTTTTGTATTGAATTATCCAGTGAATATATATGAAAGAATGTTAGTATGTAATTCGTATCCTATTAATTCAATTTGTCTTACTTACAATTACGTAGACAAGAAAAAACGAGAAAATATCAGATTTTTCTCTTCCTTTTATTTCGTTCTATCCTTTTTCGACGTATGATGTATAGAAAAAAAAGTCGCCCGTCTATTCCTTTTCATTCGACGATTTCATTCATTGCGTACTTAAAAGTATCTACGTATATAGGTTTATACAACTTTGTATTCTTCTTCATAAACAATAATAATATAAACCATGACGACGACATAAATCGAGTTTGACATAGAATGAATTCACATAAAACAATACTTTATCTTGAAGATTATTAGAAAAAAAATATCTATTTTACTTTTTAGATGTTTGATCGAATTTGGACATTCTTGATTTTCTTATTTGATTATTTATCAACTATTGTCAAAACTTTACCACGTGATATTCGTGGCCTTTATAAAATATTTCGACATTCAATGATAATTAAATATCATGTATATCGTAAACGAGATTTTATTGCTATATTTCGTGATAATGTGAAATGTTACAAATCAAAGCCATGTTTTATTTTCGAAGATACATCTCTTTCGTTTCAACAAGTTTGTTTATTTATTTAAAAAAGAATGAACATTGACTTAAATAATCTAGATTAATTTTTGTTTTCGATTTTCAGGTTGAGGATTTAACAAATCAATTAGCAAATTATTTCTTAGCTGAAGGTTATTGCCATGGCGATGTTATTGCACTTCTGTTAGATAATTCTATTGAATATCCATGCGTATGGATTGCATTGAGTAAAATAGGTTGTATTACAGCATTAATCAATTCAAATTTACGTGCCATACCCCTTCTTCATTCTATTCGAACAGTGAATGCTAAGGGTATTATTACTTCAAAGCAACTTCTTCCAGGTAAACTCACAATGTTTGACATTTGTTTTTTCGTCTTCTAAAACTTAAAATTTTAATAGAAATCGAATCAGAATTAATGACATTAGATGTGAATAAAGTCTATTTATTTGATCCAAAGCAAAAATCAGCAACACATTTTTCTAATGGCCACTCATCGATGTTACCATTTGAAACAGTTCAACTATACGACAAACTTGAACAATGTTCAACTCAACCTACAAAACCTATTCCATATAATTTAAAACGTACGATAATTAAATTAATAGAAAATTAAAACATTGATTATTTTTCTTATTCGTCATCTTGATTAGATCCAGTCTTCTATATCTTTACTTCCGGAACAACTGGTCTACCAAAAGCAGCTGTTATTAAACATTCAAGGTTGGTTGAAGAAATATTCATTAATTTTCGTGTAAAAACAAAATAATTCAAAATCCTTTCGTTACGAAATTTAGAAAAATTCTAATCGATCATAGCTAAGAGACACATCCGATCCGCTTAACAATACTTGAAAAGAAGGATAAGAAGAAAGTAAGCGTCCTTCATGCTGCAATCGACCCAGAAGAAAGAATTCTTGATGTCATATTTCGCTCAACTTTAATCAGCATTTTAAAGTACATGCTAAGTATTAATATGTAGTTTTAAAATTGCTGCAATAGGACAACAAGGTGTTTACACTAGTATGCATCCATCCATTATTTGAGGGATATACTAGTTGCACGAAGCGAATATTGATAAGAGCGGTCTATTGAAAAATAGGATTCCTTCTCGTATTGATATTGCGCAGTCGTTTTAGTGCTCTTTGATAACATGGTTAAAACAAATTCTTCGATTGTCTAAACTACAAAGAAATATGTTGGCAATGTTTGAAGGGCTCATTAACAAAAGGAAAATTGTTTACACGATTTACATATAATGAGGCCGTTTTAAAATAGAAACATATTCAAACAAAAACAAAACTCGATTGATATTAATTGAAGAACCTCTTTATCTTCGTAGGAATTCAAACGTATTTTAATACAAAAGAACTCTTTCATAATTTGTTCTCTGAAGTATTTCTTCTAACGAGGGAAGATCACCAAGTGTTCAATCTCTTTTTCGTTAGGAGTTATGAATACGCTGAAAATATTTGGGCGGATAGCTTATTGTTACGAAAATGGATCATTTTTATATATGACATTGTTTTATGATTGCCGTACTCCTCCTCATGAACATTAGAAAAATTGATTTTCAAATTTCGATTTGAAATTTTATATAACGATAGAGCTCAACGAGAATAGTGTTTTATGAATGCTTTTGGTCATTGAATTCGTTTTTTTCATAAAATCTGCCACTTTATTTGAAAGATGTAAAATAAAAATTTCACAACAACTGTGTCTAGTGATAGGAAACGTAGAAAGGTCTGAAGTGTTCACAAAAAATTGTTCTCCTTAGGGCGTCTTTCTATGTAAAGGTTCAAGTTGAAATTCGAAAATCAATTTTTTTAATGTTTCTGAGGGGGACCCCAGGCTCTCACTAAAACCCATATCTTAGAAATGGTCTATTTTCGTAACAATAAGCTATCCACCCCAAATATTTTCAGCATATTCATAACTCCTTGGAGGTTACATAATGTAAGCAGTTTCAACGCAAAAGCGATTGAACACTTTGTGACCTTCCATCGTAAGTGCAAGAACTTCTGTTGTTTTCTCAAAATAAATACAAAACCATGTTGTCGAAAAAATGATCTCAAATAAACAATGCTCATGTTTTCAACTACTGTTCTCTACGCTATTTCTTTGTAAAAAACTAAATCTCGGTGTAGTATGAAAACTTTGATTATTATTAGTTGTTCAATAAAATATTATTTCTATGTTTATGCAAGTATCTCTGAATTTAAGATCTGTTGTAAATTCTATTTCAAAACAATTCATATGATTTTTGCTTTTTAACATGATCATAAATTCATAGTTTACTATGTCTCTTAGACACTAAGATGTTCTAACAATTCTTGTTTCGATTAATACTTCTGGCATGATATAATCTAACTATCAAATACAGCAGTCATTAAATTTAAGGAAAATGCAGACAGTTGAATAAACCGGAAATAACATTTTAGCTCTAAAAACAAAATGTGCTAAGCTTATCCAAATGCCACCAGGATAGTTGAATTCCCGTCAAATACTGATGATATGTATATCAATCTAACGAAGAACTAAAATGACTATGCTAAAATTTCTTAATTTACCATTGATTGTACTTCACAGGTTTTTTCTTGGTTCATTTGGTTTTATTGTGGCAACCGGCGTTACCGATAAGGATATTATGTATGATACTCTGCCACTTTATCATTCATTAGGTATGTTTTTTTTATCAAAAGCAAATTTTTCTTTTTATGAAATCGTTTGTATTTTTGTTTAGGTGGCTGGATTTGTATTACTTACAGGTATATTTAGATAGCTACTCTAGAAGAAACTAAACTATGTATTCGTTTTTCTTTCTTAGTCTCTTAGGAGGTTGTACAACAGTACTACGTAAAAAATTCTCAGCGTCAAACTTTTGGAAAGATTGTGTCAGATATAGATGCACAGTAAACGCATGTTATTTTTTGTATGAAATAATTAATCTTTTACCTATAACAAGGGGTTTACATATGTTGGTGAATTATTACGATTTTTACTTGCTCAACCATTAAGTGAATATGATAGAAAACATTCAATACGTCTTTGTTGTGGTAACGGACTTCGAAAAAATCTATGGATACCATTCGTTGAACGATTTAATATACGAAACGTTTACGAATTCTATGCAGCGACTGAGAGCAATGCTTATTTTTGTAAAAGAGAAAAATCTTTTTTTGTTTTGTTTTCTATTGCATGGTACTATGTTTTTGTTTTAGTTAATATTGATTCTTGTCCAGGCGCTTGTGGGTTTTATTCGTTAATTGCTCCTCGTGCACTTGGAAGTGTACTTGTACGATTCGATAATACAACATTAGAACCCATACGCAATGAAAAGACCGAATTATGTGTGCGATGTAAAACAGGCGAACGTGGATTACTATTAGGAATGATTGAAAACAATCTATTACATGCATTCGATGGTTATGTTAATAATCCATCAGGGACAAAACGAAAAATTGTTGAACATATTTATAAGAAAGGTGATCGTGCTTTTAATACTGGTAATATTATTGCATATAAGAAAATTTGACTTTGTTTTTTTAATAGGCGATGTTATGGTAGCAGATAAATACGGTTATTTATATTTTTGTGATCGTACAGGCGATACATATCGTTGGAAAGGCGAAAATGTGTCAACAGTGGAAGTTGAAAATATTCTTATGAATGTTCTCAATCGAAATGATGTTGTTGTTTTTGGAGTTTCAATACCAGGTATGTTGATTGTATTTATTTTATTTACGAAATACTGCAGCAGCAATAAATAAAGTAGAAATTCAAAGACAAAAATTGAGTTTAGAACTTTTCAGATTTATTGTCAATCAGATTAATCTATAAAAAAATCTAGTACTACTTTGTAAGTGGATTGTAATAGGAAAAGTCTTAATTAAGTTTAATCATTTTCGTTGTCGTGATCAAAATTCTATACTTCAAATCAAGAAAAAAAGAAAAATAAACTATTCGTGTGCAACTTTCTTCTTTAGTGACTTTCCTTTTTTAAGGATATGTTGGAAATACAGACAAATATTTTTATTGCATGAATGCTATAGAGAACTATTCCTTTTATGAAATCTTGACATCGAGAAGTTTTCGTGAACATGCTTAAGCCTTATCACACACAAGGAGGAAAAACTGATTTCCATCGCAGGGAATCAGTTTTATATGAAAAGTCCCATTGCCGAAAGTCGTTGAAAATGTTTATAAATGAATAAAAATCGATGAAAAATTGATGGAATTTAAGGATAGTCACCAAATTTGGCGATCCTCATAGAAAATTAGACAATCAGAAAAATCACTAGAAATCAATATGTTCTTTTTGTGTACTCAAAAAAACAATGTGAGTACACTATAGAATCGGTCAGTGTGTCCGGCCGTTTACACGATAACTCCTGAAAGGCTGATCCGATTGTCATGAAATTTTGTACATAGCATTATCTCATCAATATCTCGGTCGAGTTCGAAGATGAAAAGAATTCGTCGAGGATTTACTGAGTTACAGCAAGAAATATCATTATTTTCTATGTAAATATTGACCTATTCCAATTTTCGCAAATCAAAATCTTTGTCATAGTGAAAATGAAAAATGAACTGTTATATACCATTCGATAGAGAATTTCATGGGCTGCAAAATGATGCTAAATTATAGGGGTAAACGTGCTGCGTTTGAAATTTCCTCAATACCTCAGTGTCAAAAAACTATGAAAAATTCGCGTATACCGACACTTTGTCTGTATAATATGTGTTTATTTCCCATAGAACTAACGTTGTTTTTATGAAGTAGGTAGAACTTGTCAAGAGCTCTAAATGATGATATATTATACAGGTAAATATGGTTCATTTAACGTTTCCTCAATATTGCACTTCCCGAAAACTATGCAAAACTGATGCGTACTGACACTGCTGGTTGATTCTTTCAGACAGTTTGATCAAAATCAATCTGTCGGTAATTATGTTTCATTTTTTGTGTACTCAAAAAAAAATGAGTACACTATAGAATCGGTCAGTGTGTCCGGCCGTCCGGCCGTTAACACGATAACTTTTGAAAGCCTCATCCAATTGTCATGAAATTTTGTACACATAATGATCTCATTAATATCTCAGTCGAGTTCGAAGATGAGAAGGATCCGTCAAGAAATGGATGAGTTATCGAAAAAATTGTCATTTTTGACTATACCATCCCTGAGGGGGAGTACAGGGATTTTTTAAAACAAAAATTTCTCTCAGAATTATCCACAACATATATAAATCGACTCAGTTTTTAACGCTGATTCCGAATCTGATACTAGTTTTGAACAAAATCGTAGCTTTCTAACGAAACATCGCCTGAAAAAGGCCTCAAAATGCACAAAAACTGAATTCAGAAACCAAATTGCCTAGTTTCTCATGATAATTTTGGTGTTCAGACATTCTAGAATGACTCACATATCCCATGCACTTTTTGCAGTACACATAACTCTCGGATGAAATCCGAAGTTTCCACATTTATTTCACTGTATATTTGGAGAATTTTTGTAATCTAAAATGATTTCTAGTGATTTTCAGTGATTTGTAATGGCTTCTCATGTTTTTATAATAGTCAAAATCGATTTTCAGGCTTCATTTTCGTCCGAACGCCTTTTATTGATTTCTCATGATTTCTGGCACAAGAAACCAGTTTTTCCCCCTTGATCACACATCAACTTTACTTATTGTCAACAATATTTAAATGATTAGTATTGAAAATTTCCATTATATACATCGCGAGATAATAGTAGCTACAACAAAAGATCTCGTTCTTACGTAAGAAAAGATTCGTTGTTCGGAATCCTACATTATTGAAACATTGGATATAATCTATTCATTTTGAGGCAATATTTTTACATTTCAAATGAAAGACAAATAGTATTTATATAGATTAGAAGATGCTCAGGTTTTGATTTCATTCGTATATACATTTATATACTTATTTGTTTTTCTTTTGATAGAAACCGATGGTAAGGCAGGAATGGCTGTTGTTCTTGATGATCCTGCCGCACCAACTGACATGAATACATTAGCAACAGATCTGAAAAAGAATGGACTACCATCATATGCTCGTCCATGTTTTATTCGTCTTACAAAACATATTGAATTGACTGGTTTGTTCATAGTTATTATATTTCGCTTGATGAATTTTCTTTTCTTTTCAAGGCACATTTAAAGTTAAGAAAAATCTATATCAGGATGAAGGTTTTGATCTTAAACTTATGACTGAACCCATATATTATTTAAACCAACAAAAGCAGACATACGAAAGATTAACATCTGAAATATATGATTCAATAATGAACGAAAAAATAAAATTCTGAACGAAATCACTATCAATCTCTTACGTTGAACAAGCTCCTTTTATGTTCCGTCCTTTATGTGATCTGCTTGCTACTTCCTTTCTTTTTTTAACAGTACGTGTACTGAGTGATACTGCTCTTGAGTTTTAATCTCATATCTGTTTCAGCAGTATGTTTTTATACAAAAACAGAAACGATTAAGCAAATGAACAATTTTTGACACGCAGTATTCTGTGTTTCTTTCAGTTGATCGTCTATTCTATTCTTTTTCTTATTTTCTTTCTTTTTGTCATATTATTGAATTTGACTTTTCCATGTTACACTATGATTTGATTTATCGTACTTTTTTTGTTGTTATTATTGGTTTATTTGACGTGTTTCTTTCACTTCACAATTTTTTTAGATAAGCTTGACCATACAAGTTGATCTAATGTTTTTCAAAAACAACACTTATATATTTTAGTGTGTTTTTCGCAAGACGAATAAATTACTTTATAATAAAACTTCATCAATTATTTCTCAAAATGAAACATCAATAGAAACCTTGGTTGAATTCAATCGAGTCCAAAGAAGAAAATCAATAGTGTGTAATGAAAATTCATGTATATCACCAAAATGTATACAATAGAAAATCGATTTTGAATCATCGTTATCGATTATTAGCGTTTTCATAAGTGATGTACCGGTTAAAGATTCATTGTAAGTGTTTGATTTGCAAATTTATTTGATAAGAAACAATGTTCTATAGAAAAAAATTCACATACACCATGAACGATTTCGTTTGTATCTATAATAATCTTATTGAAATCTCAAGATATTGTAAATTCAGACAAAAAAGAAATTTTCGTCGCTGCTCTCTTGAACAGCGGTCGTTCGGTTCATTAGAAATGAAAGTTAAAATCAAAATTCATTGGTCAATTTTTCCTTTTCATATTTGATAATAGATCAGAAAACTAGCGGAATGATTTCAGCTGAAGAATAGTTTGCTTACAGTACATATTATCAGAGGATTTTTATCTTCATAGGAATCAGTCAATTCACTCATTATAGATGTTCCATTTTGAATATATAGATGATCCTGTTTGATGAATTCACATTAGGAACTATTTCAACTGTGACATAATACTGAAGATCATATTTAGACTAATAAAAAAAAGCAAAATTTCAAATTTACTATTACTCATGGATAAATCGAACAATTCTTAGAATATACTTTTGTCGAGATATTGAATCTATAAAAAAAAAGAAGAAAAATGGTTAACCACAAGTATGACATGAAAGTCAAATTTACCTGAGTATGCAATGTCTCAACTTTAATAGGTATACTTTTCTGTTGAAAATTTCTCATAATTTAAGAGTTATTAGACTAGTTTTTGTATCTCATGATAGGTTCCTTTGTAGAACCGTTTAGATCTAATAGTATGTATCCTTATGAGTTTACTTCTTTCGTTAGGGCAAACAGTTTTATGAAAATATTATGTTGTTGAAAATATTTTGCTTATTTTTTCAGATGAAGAATTAGAAATTGTGTCAAAATATATTTATACTAATAGCTGTTCTTATTTTCTAGATTATTCGCATTTATTTATTTTTGACAATTAAAACGATGAATTATGAAAATTTATGTCAAATATGTCAAGAAAAATCAGCACCCTATAAATGTCCAAAATGTCAAATGAAGTATTGCTGTTTGACATGTTATCGTGATGTATTGCATGAAAGTTGTTCGAGAAAATTTGATGAGAATGAATTTTTCGATTCTATGAATATTGATGAAAATGCTCATGAAAATCGAACAACAACAAATAATTTTGTACGAGAAAGAATTGAAGATATTTTAAAAAGAAAAGCGGATGAAAAAGATTTTCATAATGAAGAAGATGATGAAGAAATTGAAGAGTTATTTGAACATTTACTACCAACAAAAGATTCGGAGCCTTATCGTGAAGTAAGTTTTATAACTATATTTGATCGTGTTTTTTGCGTGTAAGGCACTTCAGGATAATTTTTTCAAGAGCAACGCCACAGTTTGTATTGACTTGATTTGAAGTAGTTCAGAATCAAAAATTTGTATATCATATTGATTCGTATATTTCTGTATTATTTTATATCTAATAGACAATGGGTGATATAGATGATGAGGCGAAAGACGATGGCGAAGAAGATGAACGCGAAGAATGCATTGCAAGTGATGAAGAACCTATGCCTGATTTACCTGATGATTTTGATGAATCAGATGAAAATATTAATCAACTATGGAATTGTTTAACGGCAGAAGAAAAAAATGAATTTAAATCCATGTTAAGTGATGGACGTATTTCACATTTACTCAATGAGTACAAACCATGGAAACCATGGTGGTTATATAAAACACAAGCACCTGCTATTATTACTGACTTAGAAACTACAACAGCTCCTTCATCATCGCCTAACTTACCTGATACTATTCCAACTGTAGAATCGACTGTAGTTCCACTACCATCATTGACTTCCATTCTTCCTCATATTCATGTTCGATTTGATGTTTTTGAAATTCTCTTTGCTTATGTTCTAATTAGTGTTCGTTATCGGGGAGACTTTAATTCCTATATATATGAATCAGGAATGGAATTTCTACATATAGCTTCGAGACATTTCACACAAAAATCAGACATATTCGATGAACAAGAAGATCCAATGTCTGTTCTTCATACGCGTATTTCATTACTTCGTGAAAATTTACAAGATGAAATAATATCTTATCGCATATCGGAAGAGTTTTTTGTTAATTTACTTGCTGATAGTTTAAACATTATTCACGGTCCATATCCACGTCAATCATCATCAAGTATTTATGTACTAGCCGCTCTATCGGATATTAAGAGATTTCTAGTCAAAATTCAAGAATACAAATCATCTGAAGAGCCAACAATAATTAAAGAATTAAATAAATCAACATCAACGCCTATCAATGTCTTTCATACAAATCGAATCATCAAACCAAAGATAATAGTAAATAAATGTGTAAGTTTTTATGAAGAAAAAAACAATAGTATAATTAAATATTTGAAAATTTTTCTTGTAGACTAATAGTAAATTATATATTCATCGTCAATCAACTGTTTCCAAATCGTCAAATCCAATGAAAAGAAAAAAAGATGAAAATTTAAAAACATTCAATCGTAAAATAGTTTTAAATCTTTCACGTAAAATTGATTATCTCCTAAGCTGGACAATGACTCATTCTAGTCGCCTTCTTATGCTTGAAAGTGAACTCCAAGGAATCGAACAGGATCTTCGTCATCAATTGAATCAATATCAACGAGATAAAAATTGTATCGAAAAAAATCTAAAACATATTCGTTTACAACAACAAACAGCCAATGGTTCAAAGCGTATTCAAGAATTGTAAACTTCTGTATATATACTTTACTATTTCTTTTTGTTTTAATCAAATAAAGAAAAAGAACCAGAATGATGAATTCAAAGATAAAGAAGACATGAAGTATGTGTAGAAGATATCACGAAAAACAGAGAAAAAAAATGCCAAGGTCACATTTTCTTTTATCAGTTTATGATAATAGAGAATTCAGACGATTCTGTGAAGTTGGTGCGGTTATTTAAATAAAACTCATGATGAATAGAAACACGAAAATAGATCATAGTGCCTATGACTCACAAAGTTTAAATCGTCCCACCACGGCATCAGCCTTTCATTCAACGTCGGTTATGAAATATATGGCACCACGCACTTTAGGTCTTAATCTTTCAAGTACTTTTCAAGGATCATTACGTAGTTTTGCCCTTCCGGGTGTGGATTCAACTCTATTGAAACCAACTGTAACAGCAAACTATGGTCTTGTTGCATTAGTTCAAAATGCACCATCATCATCAATTATATCTCCATTGCGTAATTTTGATGGTGAATCCATTATTGATGAAAATCGTGAATTATCAAAATTAAATGAAACGTTATCAGACAATGTTCTGCTTTGTTGTCACTATGAAGTACATAATCGTGCACAAGAATCGCAAATAGAATTATTGCAAGCAAATTCAAATAAAAATTCTATGACTATTGAAAAAATGTTTCAAGCAGAAACTGAAACCGCACATCAATTGATCGAGGATGCATCACGTTATAAATCAGATTTAAATAAAAAACTAGATGATATTCATCAAGCTACACTAGCTCATGATGAACACTATCAACAATTATTAGCAAAACGAAATGCAACAAATAAAGATATATTTGAATATCAACGTCAATTAGCTCAAAATCGAGCTGAATCCGAATTTCTTCGTTGTCGTGTACAACAATTTAACGATGAAATTAACTTTTATACATTAAAAAATAATATTTTACAAGCAAGAGAAGCTAAATTACGCTATGAATTAGATGAAGAAATATTTGCTCAACAAGTTTTACATATGGAATTCGAAGTACTAGAAAATGAAAAAATAACAAATGAAGATGTACATTTGACATCGATGAATGATGCTCGACAAACAATAAATCTTAGTCAATTAACAGCTATTGAACCAGCGAATAATTTTCGTGAACAATTAAACTATGAGTTCCGTCGTATGCGTGCTGAATATGAGAAAAAAGTTCAAGGATATAAAGAAGAATTACATCGAAAATTAGAACTTGAATATCACCGTTATCGAATGCATAAAGTCATTCCATTGCCTAGTATAACAAAAGAACATGAAACAAATTTAGAACAATATGAACACGAG
Source organism: Rotaria magnacalcarata (assembly GCA_900239745.1). Lineage (NCBI taxonomy): Eukaryota > Metazoa > Rotifera > Eurotatoria > Philodinida > Philodinidae > Rotaria > Rotaria magnacalcarata. The sequence goes on from OENM01000809.1 coordinate 19,270, forward strand.
AAAAAGAATACCGAACAACAAATTCAAACTATACGTGAAAATAATAATCAAATACAAAGTCAAATAGATACATTAGAAAAAAATATTCTTAGTCTAAGAACTGATATGGAACCTGCATCAAACTCACAAAGACATTTAGAAATGCTTAAACAGGTTATTCGAGACAGAGAAAAACAACTAAATGAAGCTATTCAACTCCGAACGAAGCGTAGGCAAAATATTGAAAATTATCATGAACAAGTTCAAGAACATTCAAAACGACCAATAGTCTATTCGAAAGAAATTGATCAACCAACAATATCTACAAAGCAGGAACTGCCATATAGAAGTGATCAACCAACAATATCTACAAAGCAGGAACTGCCATATAGAAGTGATCAACCAACAATATCTACAAAGCAGGAGCTGACATATAGAAGTGATCAACCAACAATATTTACAAAACAGGGAATACCATACAGAAATAAACAACAGATGCAATCATCATCAGCAACTATTCAATTGGTTTCTCCTTTGTTACCTTCAAAAATGAGTCCGACTGAAGAAATACCATTAGAAGGAACATTAATACGGTATAATGATTTTAATGTTGAACAAGGTTTAATTTTTATAATTAGTTTTTTTTTCTGATGTGCAAAATATGTTTTTTTCTCTTTTCTTTATTTAGACTGCAAAGATTTAAATACGAGCTTACAAATAACGGGCATAGATGAAGTGGGTGTTATTCGAATACTTTGTAATCGAAGCGTTGCTCAACGTCTTCAAATTCGCGATAGATATAAAAATCTATATGGTGAAGTAAGTTTGTTAAAAATCTATTTATGTAGTTCATATCGGAAAATATTAAGCTCACTAATTACTATGAATTAATTTTCGATTTAATCGTAACTTCAATGTCAGCATTTTCTTATAGTTAGAAAGTAATCAATTTTCTATAAGCTATTCAATATGGAATTTTTTTTAAAACACTAACAAACAGACATCTACACTGCGCTTGAAACTTGTGTTAGAGTATTTTCATTGAACAGTCGTTCCTAATTCGATTATTTATTGATATATTGTTTCAAGAAAAATTAGCTTCGCATTTATCAACAATTATGAATAATAATATGACACTAATAGAAACTAACGAGGGAACCGTCCGAAGTGATCCACCGCTTTTGAGCTCATACTTTGGGTATAAGTAGGAGACCCCGAAACTACAATAACCCTAAGAGGAGTTGGGCCCATGCGCCTGTGAGGCTGAGTTATAGGCGTTTTACTGGATTTTTGCCCTATGGCACTGGTTTACCTGCACAGTCGAATCAACGAATTTCAACCTGAAATTTTGTCTATTAAGAGTCCTAAGAGCTACTAGAATACCCTGAAAGTTTCAGAC
>OENM01000809.1:20734-47362 GCA_900239745.1 Rotaria magnacalcarata
GTCTGAAACTTTCAGGGTATTCTAGTAGCTCTTAGGACTCTTAATAGACAAAATTTCAGGTTGAAATTCGTTGATTCGACTGTGCAGGTAAACCAGTGCCATAGGGCAAAAATTCAGTAAAACGACTATAACTCAGTCTCGCAGGCGCATGGGCCCAACTCCTCGTAGGGTTATTCTAGTTTCGGGGTCTCCTACTTATACCCAAAGTATGAGCTCAAAAGCGGTGGATCACTTCGGGCGGTTCCCTCGTAAGTAGTAGATATAATATAAACATTCATATGATAGTCCTTGTGTGTTAATTATTTCTGAATAAATTTAACTTTGAGTGAATCTAAGTTTCGGATGAATTTTAAAAAAGAGTGAAGTTCGTTCCAATACAATTTGTATTACACTTTAAGATATTTAGTCAACAGATAATTCTAATTTAATTTGTAGCGTACCATCGATTAATGAGTATGAAAATAAATAAATAAAACCTACTGTTGAATTATTCATTTTCATACTATTAATTTTTTTTAAGTTGCAAGATTAGTTCCAAAATAGGAAGAGATTTCTTTCTAGAGCGATCATATCATCACTGCACTAAAGTGTTTCAGCGCCAGAGGCGGTACACGTCTCTGTTAGAAAAAAATAAATCAGCCATGCATGTCGTTGATAAGAGACCAGCTCAGATACCAAGAAAAACATGCATCGATACAATACTTGGTATTCCGGTAAATCACATACAGTCCGAAAACGGTGGTNTGCTCATAATAGAGCGAGGAAGATCACTGAACTCGTGCATGCTAAACTTCGAATAGTTTTCCGTCCATTAATAGCGTCTCTCAGACAGAATTCAATCAATTTATATTCTATTACAATTAATTCTTCTAGACTTTCAAAAACTCCGATCATAAATCTGTTCTTCTTAGGTTACATTCAACTATGCATGTATGAGATAATAGTAAAATTTCAATATGACAAAACAAACGGACATTCCGTGATAGTTCGATATACGACTATTTATCTCGTTAAAATAGGAAGTAGATATCTTTTCTTTTTCTTTCTTTCAATGTGGATACTCTGAGCTTTCATATTGTATTTATTCTTTCCTGCTAAAACTACAAAAAAATCGTGGTAAACACAACTGTTTGTAATTACAGAAACAATCTTGAAATTGTTTTTTTACTAATACTTTATTTTAGAACTTAAGTGATGTTTTTGAGGCCGTAATAAATGGAAATGGGAAAAGAATCTTAAATATACTGTTATTATCACCGGTAGAATACGATTGTTTTGAATTACGACGAATATTACAAGGAAAAAAGTCTGACGAAAATGTTTTCATTGAAATATGTCTTACCCGTTCGAATAAACAAATCAAAGCCATAGTTGATAATTATTCAAAAAGTAAGTTCATCTCGTTATCGAATGAAACTCGATTTTTGTTTTTGCTTTTTTTACTCTAATAAAATAATTAGTATTCAAAAGTTCATTGCAAGATGATATAATCGATGATCAAGAAACACCATCAAAACAAATAATTATTGCATTACTTCAAGGTAATCGACCAGAAAATGATAATATTGACGAAGATGAGGTATTAGAAGATGCTCAACAACTGTATCAAACCAACTCAAAATGGCGAAAAGATGGTTCAACGTTTGTTCGACTTTTATGCAATCGCAGGTATTCGGTGATCATGATGATTAATTTTCATTTATTTCCTCTTCGATAATAAAAATTATTTTCATATATTATAGCACCGAAAATTTGAAGCAAATTTTTGCTACTTATCAAGAATTTAGTGGAATTGATATTGAAGATTCGATTCAAATTGATAAAGATCTTGAACTTAGTCGTACTTTAATGACTATTGGTAATGAACCGTTCTTTGTTGAATTTTGAAATCGATCGAAATTTTATTCTAATAGTTCGAATCGTAAGAAATCGAGCAAGATTTTTTGCATTTGAATTGAAAAAGAGTCTTAAAGTAAATAGAACTATTTTTAACTTGTAATAATTTAATTCAAACGTCTTTTTGCTTTCTCTTGTCTAGACTTCTGGTAGTAATGAAGAAAATTTAATGCGTATTATTGTTTCAAGATGCGAGATTGATATGGTACAGATAAAATCTGAATTCGAAAAAATATCTAAACGTACACTTTTGGATGAAATTCAAGTGCGTTTAAATAAATTCTATTTTTATAGTTATTTAGAAATAACTTCATTCCTATTTTATTCTAGACCGATACCAGTGGAAACTTGAAATGTGCTCTTATAGAATTATTACGGCAACGGAATCAAACAGTTAATATTGATACATCATCTAAACAACTAGTCGAAACACCATTACCAGTAAGAAAACCTCGATCAACTGTACAATGGAAAGATCCAATTAGTGAAAAATCATTCGTAAGAAGTCCGAGCAATCGAGATACTAGTAGTACGAATCGATTTGATCGAAACAATCATGAAAAACTGAATACACTTTTACAATTTAATACTCGGCCAGCACATTTATCATTTCGTGAAGGACGTCCAAAGGATCAACGTTCGTATCACTATGAGAATAATGACGGATAAAAACTTTTTACATTATCTAATTACGCATTTTTTCAATATTATTAATGAATAAATATTTAATATATATGAAATTATTCTGTCACGTTTAATGTGACCACAGTGAATCAAATGCATCAGCTGCTTAATTGTCATATATTGATAAAAACACAAAATAACGGGTGGCGCAGAATAAATTACACCATTCGTATTTTGAGTATAGCTCTTCTATTATCCATTAGATCGGGACATCTCTTCAAACTAAGAGATGGCTCTTGAAATTCTCTACAAAACTGTATGGTTCAAACCAAAAAGATTTCTCGTTCATTTGAAAAATTATGAAAAGTAAAGATATACAAAAAGATGTAAAAGTTAAATATGAAAACGGTGATGGTCCGGCAAAAATTTATCGTGATTTAGCCGGAGCTATTTCATTATCCACAATTAAATAATGGATAAAAATGATCAGCACGACGGGTTCTATCACACTGTCGTCTCCTATGGGCTGTCCGCGCCTGACCCGTACCAGGACCGCTATTCAGAAGGTTAAAAACCGTCTAAGTCAAGAGAAGCGAGTGTCTACAAGAAAATTAGCTAAAGAATTGAGTATTTCTAGAAGGAGTATGCAGCGAATACTCCGTGAAGATCTTGGCTGCAAGCCGTACAAAAGGATAAAACAAACAAAGTGAACTAATCTTCAAAAATATAAGAGGGTTAAATTTGCTAATTGAGCGTTACATAACTACACCAAAGATGGTACTAAAAAATGGCTTTTCACAGATGAAAAGTTTTTTGACCTTGAAGGCATATGCAATACCCAGAATGACTGGGTGTGGGCTGCCAGTAGAGAGGAAGCTGATAGAAAAAGTAGTTTTCATCAGAAGACAAAATATCCAGAAAAAGTGATGGTGTGGTTGGGTGCATGTGCTGAAGGCTTAACAACATCAGTCATTTTGGAAAATGGAACAATGGATGCTAAGGTTTACATCAATGAAATTCTTCCAATAGCTCTCAAATGTGGTGATAAGATGTTAGAGAGTAATTGAACTTATCAACAGGATGGTGCTAAGCCACACACACCATCTTACTCAAGAATGGTGTGGAAAGCATTTTCCTGATTTCATCCACAAGGAACAATGGCCACCGAATTCACATGATTTATGCCCCATCGGATTATAGCCTATGGAACGAGCTTGGTCAATGTATGAATTGGGATCGAATAACAACAAAAGCAACGTTGATTCAAGAGATAAAACGTTCCGTCACAAAAGTTGAGAAAAAAAACATTTTTAATTCTATACTTAATTTTACTATAAGATTACGTGAAATAAAAAAAAACGGAGGAAACTATATACATTAAATAGAATATATCGTTTTGTGCAGAATTTAAAGCGCTTCTTTGTGATAAAAAGTTTGTTTGTTTCATTGAAAAACAGGGTAAATACATTAGAAATACTAATGGTGTAATTTATTCTGCGCCACCCGTTCGTATGCTTGGGTGCACATTTTCATTTCTTTTTCTTTCTCATGATACTTTCAAAAGAGAGAAAAAAAATCGATGTATTTTCATTCAAGTAATTGTAAAAGTATATTTAGTAATGTCTAGATATTTATATATATATCAATTTCATTAGTCAAAGCATTATTGAAATCAATAAATACGAATAGAAAATAATTCAGAAGATATTGTGTTATGATGTTTGATTTTATTAAAGGATTTTCTTCATTTATTCTAATTATTCTAACAAATATTATTACCGGACCTATTTCCATTGCATCGAATTATTATTTAATCAAGTCAGATTCGATCTCTACAAGTTTAACATCATGCAATTTATTGATTACTATTTCTTTCGGACTCATGGATTCAATTCTATATGGTATTGGTTTATATTTATCAATGCGAACAGTTTATGAATCACATGATCAACGAACGTTGTCTAATAAACAAATGCTACATTATCATGAACGATTTGAGTCCATTCTAATAAAAGAAAAGCATTTATTAGAACCAGTCAGTCAACAAATTGATATATTAATTCAAAATCAAATAAATTTAGATGCTTTAATTAAAGATTTAGTTAACGATAATTATAGAGACCAACCATCGATAGAAAATATTCTAAATAAATTAACAACATTGAACTTTATTCAAAACGATAGTATAATAACAATCCAAAAGAATATTAAGAAAAGTATCCGATTATTAAAATTAAATTCAACGATAAATGAAAACAATCCTGGATTAAATCAGAATTATTTTGGCGATTTAGTATTATCAAATGATTATCTCTACCATCGAATTTATTCATTTATTTTTTCCATATCATTTCTTATATATATTCATCAAATATTGCTTTGGTTTTTTCAATATTTAACTTTGAAAAATCCTGAAAAATACATTTCATATTCACTCATTCTTTCCATTGTTATTATTTTCCAATCACTAACTTTAATTTATTTCATTGAAATAACGAACACATTTCATTATCTTTCTCCATTGTATATTTACACGTGTCTTTTTTTTATTCGAAGTTTTATAACAATCTATCAGAATTGTTTTTCTATTCATTAATCTTGAATACAGTTGTATATCTTCATTGAAAAACATACAAATAAGTATGCTCAAATATTCAATGTTTACTCTTATCTTTTGAAAAAGTATTTCAACGATCTGATCTTAGTATTTGTCTTTCTATGGAACAACATCTGATTCGAAACGTGCAATAGCCTGTGACAGTTTTGATGAGTATCGACTGACTGTTGTTCACTGATTAGCAATCATATAAGATGCTTGGTATAGAAAAAAAGAATATATGTGAGATGTGTAGTTTTCTTTTACTGACTACTAATGCCAATGATTCAGTGAAGTTAGTGCATATTAAGATAAGGAAATTAGTATTCACTGAAGCATTATAATACACTGCTGCCAAAAAGGCATATTTTGATATAACTGATGTCTTGCCGTTTCAACTTGTAATGATGACTGTCTTGCTCAATGCTACAGTCTTAACAATCACAATGCACATTCATAACACATGTATTTACTCAAACATGACAACAATCGGGGAGAGCGATGGAATAAATGTACGATAGCAACAAAACAATGAGAGAGAGATAGAGAGTACGAGATGATACCAATTGAAGATGCTACCTAACATTATGTTACATAATTTCGAAAGAAAACTTTGCAATACCTTATCAGTTCTCTTCTTATATGTTGATGACTATTCTTAGCTGCTGCTCATTTTCATTATTGTCCTGTTGAACAACGTAAAACTATTTAAAAACCAAGATCACTCGCAATCTATTTCGTTACCATTCCTTCATCTGATAGAAAAGAGACACGAAAGTTAACACTTTATTTTATTCAAGAAAAAAGCACTATGCAAAAGAGAATCAATCAATTCAATTGTAAGATACAGGATAGATACAACAGCTAATAATTCTGTTCGAGAATTTAAATGTTAGATGAAAGTCATGGAATTAATTTTTCATTGTCATGATAATTTTTCTCCATTCGCTATTGTTATTTAAACTTTTAGCTGTCCCAGCACGCCAACCCCCGTCGCCTTGAAGATGCCAACTTAATCGATTTTCTGTATTGTCGCTCTCGTCGTAATCCGCTGAGCTACAGTTGATCGTTGTTGATGATGGAGCGAATCCAAATGATTTGCTCGGTGTTAAGTACCAGTTTACGTTGCCAAACGTTGTTGGCTGATTTAAAGGGCTATTTAAAGATAAGATTTCTAATGGTCCCATTGCTGCTATCTTTAATATCATTGATGAACTTCCTTGTATAGCACCGACCATAATTTGTTTGTTACACTGAGATATTAATGCTCTTAAATCTGCAATTGTGGTTACATGACTATATGGATGATCATAAATGATATTCCATGAAGAAACCAAAGATGATAATGGTACATCATGAGCAACACTTGATGAGGGCCAGCCTGTTAAAGAATGTAAATTGCTACTTGTTTCAAGTTTCTGCACATTTTGTTGTAAATTTTCAACTAGTTTTTCTAATGATTCGATTTTCTTATTACTTTGATTCAACATATTCATCGCACAATCTAATTGCTCGTGTGTTTCTCTTTTCTTATAGACTAGTTTACATCGTTTGCATTCGATAGTAATTTCACCACACTTTTGCTCATGTTGATCCAAATCTTTTTTTAACACATTATTCTGACAACCACGACATATCTTCATTTGATACTGGCACTGTTCTTGTTGATGTTTCTCAAGTGATTCATATGGTAATATATCATCACAGCCATTATGCTTGTTTTCACATGCAATCTTGAATTTACACAATAAAGCATAAAGTAATGGCGAGCAACGCTTTTCTTGATAATGCTGACATAATGGGCACACATTCGGTTTTTCTTTCAAGCATTTGTCAATACAATTCTTGCAAAAGACTCGTTGGCAATTCTGACATTCAACTGGTTTCCATAGTAAATGAACACAAATCGGACAGAGATATTCATCATCAATTGGACTAATATTTATAATACGTTCGTTGGAAATCTCCATCGAAAATTAATTTTAAACTAGAAACGAAATAAAAGAACGGTATGCATAAATCTCTATGCGTTAAAATTGTGAAAAACAATGTGACTACTTCTGATAATCACAAGCAGAATGTTTTGTACGATCTATTTTGGGACCCACTTGTTTGCCAACGTCTTACTCGTTGGTGGGAATGCTTGTCAAAGACGTCTTTTATAATCTATCAATATAATAAGGTATAAAAAGAGATTGTTACCATATTTTTTATGTCTGCGATAAGCCAATTCTAACATATGTATTATGCTCTATTAATGTGGTGAGAATTTTTAGTCGATATAACTTAGTTCAATACTGCGTTTAGATAGCGTTTCCCAAAATTAGAGAGTAGATTTGAAACTTAATAGAATGATGCGTTATAACTAATTTTATCAATAAATAATACGTATTTTTAGACGTGCAACTTCAATAATTCATTTTCATGTAATAAATATCTTTTATCATTACATTTCTACTGGTAGAAAATATTTTAGAGGTTCTATTTCTAGGAGTTGTTGTTCTATTTATTTTTAGAAAATAAGATCACTGATTGAAATATCTGGTTCGAAAAAGGAACTATTAATATCTTGTGAAACTAATTTTAATATTGAATTGTTAGCTTTAGTTTCCTTGTTTTTGTTTCTGAATGAATGATTCAAGTCTATAACCCCAAATTTTGAGTCCAATTTAAGTCTGAATTCTCACACGAATTCCTATTCGTCATTCAGACTCGTTCAGTTCTGATTACGACTCTATTGAAAACGATTAAATACTAAATTTGTAGTCTGTTTTTAACTGTGTACGATACGATAAAATCCGTTTGTAGCACTGCTCTGACCAAGCATTAATTTACAAATTTTTGTGACCACTGATCGTATGAAGCGACAGTATACGATACAGGTTTTTGACTGTTTCCCATCGGGGACTTCAATTATTTTCCTGAGCTAATACCGATATTATGAGTCAGTAAAAATCTCAGGCTGACAATCTGTCTATATGTATATATATATATTTGTATGAAGTCAAATATCGTTTGCAAACTAATTTAGACTTACATGTTACGGTGACAGCTGTTTAATAATATAAAAGATGATTACATACGTAGCCAGTCAAAAGCGGTAAGAAGACGTGTTGTTATGCGAAAATGTGTGCTATTTACATTTTCAAAAAAGAATTCTTTTTTTATGCTAAAAAACGAGTCTGAAGTCAATGGGTTTCCTTTATTTACTTCTACAAAAATAAAATGTCTTTGGTTTTTGCTGTTCTGTTAACGAAAAAACAGCATACTTTATGCGTGAAACTCGCTAAAACATCCCAGTGTCTGGCTAGATAATACTTATCACTTGCGTTTACTGATGAAGTAGTCGAACAAACTGTATTTCATTCCATGTTAAATAGGAAAAACCCTTCATGACTATAATCGTTGTAGCATTCTTACCAACTTGTTTGTGTGAAATGTAGGAAAAAATCTCCTTTTTCGTTGTATCAATCGTTTCGCGAGGAAAAGCACTATCGAATTTAAAGAATTTTCTGTTTTTCGTTGGAATAATATTTTAGTCTTTATGATGGTTAGGTTTCAAGATTGTGTCAATCAATCGATGGAAACTAACTAATACTAGTTGTGGCAAAACGGAGTAATGGAAAATTCTTTGCTTTTATTCTTTCGTTGGAAAACATGCATAGAAGGAGAAGACCGATTTCGTTTAAAGCTTTTAGTGTTCGCCGTCGACTTATCAAATTTAAATTTCGAGAAATCGACTAAAAACGTGGACTATTCTATTGTAGAAAACTATTTTGCTCGAATCTAAAAAAAGATCATGAAATCCGTGGACTTTCCGTTGGTGGAAAACATACAAGTAGTGTCCTTTCCTGTTGATAATTTTTCTTATCAATAAATGTTTCTTTTTTTTTATATCAACTTTGAAGTAGCACAAATGAGTATTATTCGATCTTGCCATTTAGTTAAAGAAAACAACCTAATCATTTATATCAGTTATTCTCTAAAAAATGATCCTCTCAGACAAGCTGAACTTTGAACCATTCAGAAGAAAAGATATTGAGTGATGTTAACCTTAACGTCGAAACATATTACATTGAAAAAGGAAAATCAAAGATTATGACTTAATAGAAAGTTTTTTTTTTCAAACCAAAACAATTCCAGAGAAAAATTCAATTACCAATAAACAAAAGACACGCACACACCGAAATCTTTTTCATGAACATTGTTTCATTGTTTTAAACAAAGACAAACCGGGAATATATACGAAGAAAATTTATGATCGTCATACGTACATAAGCCAAGATAAATAGATGATTAGAATAGATAATCACAGTAATAAGAGTAGTAAAAACAAACAGAATTGAATTAAAAAAAAACTGAACGAAACGAAAAAGTAGATTTTGTAAAGATATCATTAGTACCATAAAAATGAATTGCACATAATGCAAAAGAATCGCTCATTCTAGGATAGATATTTCTCGGTTAAAGATTACCAAACGGATTATCAATCTGTTCTTGGTTAGCCAGTGCAGTATTGTGGAATCCTTGACTTGCAAATGGATTTGTATTAACATTCGTTGGATTAGTGTTCATACCAGTGAAACCCATGTGCTAGAATAATATATATATTACTAAATGATTTAATCTATAACTCAAACATACCAATGGCCCACTGGGTGCAGCGAAAGGATTATTCACAGAAGATGTAGATGATGGTTGTTGCCACATGGCGCCCGATTGAGCAGTCATCTAAACAAGAAAAGATCTTTTTTTTTTAATTTCTCGATAAGTACGATCACTTACACTACTAAAAGGTGCACTCGTCGTAGTAGAATTTGGCATTGGTGCTCCAGGTGGATTCGTCTTTGCTGGAATCGAACTAAGTATTTGTCGACTTTTCACATCATCTGCTGTCCACAAATGATCTTTCCTATTAAAAAATAAATCTCATTTTGATGATAATAACGATAGAATTTGCTAGAGAAATTTCTACCCAATTCTAGTATGATCATTTATATCAAGATGATCTATTAATTGATTGAGTGATAAATTCAAATCACCTGTTTGAAGTGGCTTAGTAACTAATGGAGTAATCATATGATCTATGACTAATGGCGTTGAATTAGTGCTGTTAATTGTTGACAGGGAAGTCGGCTCAAGAACATTACACAAAACATTCGCTGAACACATACATAGAACATAAACGATAGTATATTAAAAAGCAAATTCTTACGTTGTAATATAGATGCATTAAGAACATTTTGAAACAGAGGATATGTAATTGTGCTTGTTTGAGGTAATGGCGTAGCCAATGAAAATATATCATCAGCTACTGTTTGCTGTTGTGGTTGATCATTTGATGATGGCTGTTGAGAAAAGAAATCGGTACTATCAAAGATATTTTCATTTGATGTCACTGTTGTTTCAATCGGAGAAGGTAGCGGCGACGAAGCTTCTTTTTTCTAAATATATTGTAAATAGTTTTTCTTCGTTGAATCAAATCGAAAGTGAAGTACAATGCGGTTATAGTGAATAGTTCATTAGAGAACTATAATACATCAATAAATTCAGACATATCGATTATACATACTGTACTAAATTTGTCTAATGCTTTCGCTTCTTCTTGAAAAACTTTTTGTGAATCATCAATAAAATTATCAAGAAAACCGACGGCGAAGTTCCTCGTATCTTTTTCTATTTGATTTCTAAGTAAAATACATAATAGATAATAAACTACGCACATGATAAATACTAAAATTTACTTTGTAACCACTGAATGTGTAGGAATCTTTTTACCTTCTAAACTAGCTACATAATTTTCCAATGGTTCTAAAAGATTAACTGGAGCCTATAGTAAACGACAAAAATCAAGTTTAATTATTATATTTATCAGAAAACTCAAGTTTACAATCAAAATAAAGTAAATATAATTCAATCGTTTTTACTCACTTTATTTTTTTCGACTCCCTAGATTAATAAATTTCCATAAATAGTAAGATTTCTTTTTATTTTAAATTATTTACTTTGATCAAATCACTAATTTCACTGCGATCGACGCCAAGTGGCTAAAATACAAACCATATATTTATACAAAATTTAGCTATGAACAAATTTTCAAACATTATCGATCATCAGAGCATAAAATCAATGAAAAATGAATTTGATAAGCACACATATGAATTACCGGCTCCCAAAAATATCGATCAAATAATTGTTCATAACGCTAATATTATTATTATTTTCTATCTAATCATAAAACTAATTTGACCTTACTTCTGTGATTTTGAAATATTGAGTTACTTGGTCGGTTCGATCGAGAAATTTTTTGTACATATCAATTGCTTCACGACATTGTTTTTTATTCATATTGAAATATTTTTCTAGAAGCAAACAAATTTTCTACACGAAAGTAAACTATTAAAATTCAAACCAAGTAAATTAATTATTCCATCATTATAAACAGCATAGAGATAGAGTAAGTCTTTGAAAAGAAGGAAAAAACAACCATATACAATGCCATTCGCCAGTTCATTAGGTGCAACCTAAAATATTACAAAATAAGAATCATTATGTTGTCGATAATTCGTTGTTGAAAGAAAGGTAAGACGTACTATCATATGAAAAGGCTGACTCCTGTTATCACTGAATCAAATAAACACATTTGATTATATGATTTCATGAGCAGGCCTACTAGTGGATAATATAGATTTGGAGAGTTCTACGGTATTGTGATGAATTATAGGCAATAGGGGTGTAACACAGATTGTCTGATTACTTGCGGAAAGAGAAAAGTAAATTAATTTTGAAATGTTGTTTACATTCTGCAGTTCAATTTATCGGAAATTCTAATAGCGATGAATGATTATAGCACATAGCAAAATTATTCGTGCGATGTTTGAAATTGAAAATCCGGAAAGCTATCAAATATTGATATTTCATCATTTATCCGAACTTATTTTTCTAGTTTATTTTCTACATTGTTGGAAAATATTTGTTCTGACGCTTTGACTGAAATGATTAGAAGAAAACTATTCAACAAGATGAGCTTATAATTCACTGTACATCGAACAATCTGTTTTAAATTTAACTCTTGATAAACTTACATCAAAACGAAGTATAGCATCGATTTGTTTTAGAATAATCGGTAAAGTTTTAAATAGCTAAAATAAAAAACGAATCATTTATTTGTTTTTCTCTAATATCACCACGCTTTCATACCTTGTCTAGAGGCATTATTCGAAGGGTTCCATCATCTTTCCTTCAAGGTAAAATAAACTTTTTCACAATCTTTTTCAAGCGATACTAAAAATATTGTCTACAAACCCTCGTTCTATTTTACAAAAATCATATCCCATTATTTTATAAGCTTCACGTTTTTCATTTAAATAATCAGCATATCGACCAATATAGATGAACATATCACTACTAGACATTCCCATACGATCAACAATGCCCGGTGCTTGTAAATGATAATTATGTGATGCCATATAAGATTCAAAACGCTATGATGATTCGAACGATAAAATAATATTTAAAGATAAAAGCAAAAGATTACTTCATTTCCGTATGCCATTAACTGATGAATTGTAATTAGTGATTTAAATGCAACAACCCATGAAGTGTTCTGCGAACGTTCCATTAAAAGATCCGCAGTGTCAGGAATCGAAGCATTAGCTTGATGTGTCAATTGCAAAAGAACTTCAAATGAAATAGTAAAATAATTATTTTCATTTCAATATCTACGCATTAAGATTCAACTTACAATCTACATGCTTTCGTTTAGGTCCCGTTACTTCTTCTGTTGTTGCTTTACATACAACTTTAGCTATAGCCTGTCCAGCTATTGTATTTTTTGCAGCTAAAATTCTATCAAGAATACTTTGTCCACCTGCTTGCATAATTGTTCTTTTTTATTCTATGATAAACGAATGACACGAGTCTTCTTCATTTTATTGTTTAGATAGTAGTAGAAAAAAAGAGAACAACTCCTTTTAAGGTATTTTATTTGCTTTTAACAAATGGCGACATATATAACATGTATATGATTGGTTTTATACAATAGAAAGAATAAAATCTGGATTATAAAATTAAAATTAAATATTTCATCGAAAAGCTAAATTTGCTGAATTGAATTCTGTTAATATTCAATGATTATCAATCTAAAATGTAACTACGTTAAAATCGAAGTCGCACATTTTCCTCTCAGTAAAAACCGCAGTTCACAAACTCAAACTATTTTATTGCGAAAAACCTATTAGATAAATCAATAGATCAAATGAGTTTCTTCTTTAGATTGAGAAGATTTTACAACTCTGTTCTTCATTTAGTAATTAAATCAACTATAGGATTTTTCGAGTATTATTATTTATAAATCAATGTTTGTTTTTGGTTCTTCAGCGGCATGTGAACATTTTTTTCTTTGATTCAGATGCTTTCATTGTAAATGATCGAGTTATTCCATCTTGAAAAATAAATTATATAGGCAATGTCGAACACAGAAACAGAGTAGATAACGTCCAATGCAAATATTGATTAAGGCGGAAAAAAACATTCGCATACATTTTTTATTTGGCAATAATATTGACTGAGCTGTCGAAGGCAGTGATACACACAATGGTCAGTTCTCATTTTTCACTCAACCAGTCGATACTTTTTAATAGAGTGTGCAGAAAACATTTTGTTATAATCGATAACGAATAAAATGACTATACTATTACTCAATTGTAAGATCTATTAAATGCAATATTTCTGAAAATACTGTTTTGATCCAATGAATATGTTGTTTGTAATTATGACATTTGATTTATTCGTGTTACTAACTCGACACAATTATTAAATTTCTGTTTCTATCTTGAGAACTTGTTGAAAGATCAATAGAATCTATAAATAGTACTAGTATATAAAAAATTGTAATAGTCTCGAAAGTTTGTAGTTGAAAAATAATTAAAAGTTTTACACAATCTGCGAAGATTTTTCGTGCGAATATCCAAACACTTCTAGTATGTTCTGGTGAAATCCTAAAAACCCGTTTTTAAGATGAAAATATGAATTGTCAACGTTATCTTTCATATCCACAACGTATTTTTTCCTTATCGGATTATTTCATATGTCAAAAATGTTCCACAAAATATGACATCATAGTTTGGGTGTATACTTTTTCTTTGTAAAGAAATATACTAGATGTTGTTTTATTTTAGTATGAAAAACGAAAATAAAAACCTTGCCGAATACTAATAGAAACAACTGTGTACACAATTCTTGATGTTTGCTGATTAATTTCCTCGTGTAAAACAGATCTTATTCTAGTATCTTTCACATGAACGTTTATTCTTATCGTTTTCTTTTATTCTACAAAGACTTGATGAGTGTGATAACATACTGTTGCTTATAACTAATAATACCGTCGTCTTATTTTTATTACACAAAGAGAGTGCAAAAATAAACACTATATAAAACAACATTGTATAATAAGAAATTATTTTTTTCACTTAAATCTAACACATCAAACCATAATATTGGGTAAAATCCAAACAGCAATCATGGACGTAAGTAACGACGATAAAAGGTTTACTTGATTATTTGACAATATATTAACACCAGATATTCTTTCAATGGACGGTCCAGGTTTTTGAACAGTAACATTATGTTCTCTATCATAACCACTAAATTGTAAAGTAGCACCTAATATGGAATCAATTGAAGAGCCTACAAGGCCGAACAGAGTACAATAGAAAAGTAATTGAATATTTATCATAGACGTATTAATCATGTGATCCGGCTGACAAAATATTGAATTACCAATAATGTAACTAAGACCGATAATAAAACCACCGAGAAGACTACATAAACATCCAACAAATGATATTGCACCGTTCGTGCCAACAGGCACAACTCGAAATGGGTTCGTTAATAAACGAGGATTATTTCGAGCAAGAACAGAACCAAGTTCGGATGCTGTAATAAAAATGAGTTTTTACATTAAAAACAAACTATTTCAAAAGTTCTAAGATGATTTAAAAATTGATCGTTCATGAATTCAATAAAAGTATGAACTTTTGTTTTTACAATTTTGGTAGATTATTCTAATGAACAACTTCAGATGTAAATATTTTATTATCGATAAAAAATTTAACGAATATTATTTGATCGATTCTCGAATGTTTAAAACTGAGAAAATATAATCCAAAAATGTTACAATACCTAATCATACAGTCGGACTTTATTTATGAAAAACATGAGAAAACAAAAGAAAAAATATTGAATTTTCCTAATTATATATTGATTCGAATGCGCGTCAACGAAACAAATACAAAGGTTAACAACCGGAAGAAAACTTGTTAGTGTTGTTCCTCTGGGGCTAAATTGTGACGTTCGTATTATGTACTCTTTAGTCTCAGTATAATAATAGAATATATATCAATTGTAAGGCTTTTCCTAGACGATAGCTGTTCTCTAACGAGGACCGAAATAGAGTAAAAGAATGTATTCTATTTATTACTTTCAATAATCTATTTTTTCGTTAGCCATATTTTTTTACATATCTGTTAGACACACAATAGATTGTAATACTCTTTCATAGTTCTCGGTAAGCTGAAAACTATCGATCTGTCATATGATTAATGCGGCAGATTAATTTATTCTTTTAAAATTCTGCACACGAAACTTAGAAGGGATTAGGAAAACAGTACATTGCTTGTTCTTTTCTAATGGAATCGAAATAAACTCGATGGTATCCAGTCTGTCTTCTCTCTCTTACTTCTATGTACAAATTGTCATTTTTTCAGATGATAAAAATTCCGTATGGCAGCATTGAATTCTATCACATATATATTTTCTTTTTTTTTTATCAATATCACAGGACAAAAAGAGTGTGTTGCATACCTGACTGACATTTATCTTATAGAATGTAGCCACGATTTATAAAAATAAAAAAAAAGGCAGAGTCATTATGAGGCCGAGAACAGTAATATTCGAACACATTTGTATGTCTTCCTTGTCAAAAATATCATAAATAAATACCAACACAATTAAAATGTGTACTAGATCAATGTAACATTTTTGAAAGAATAATACTGAAAATATCTATTTAACGGACTAGAAAACTACAATTCTCGATCTTAAACTTTTTAACTATTTACAATTAAATAAATAGGATGATTTCGTAAAATTAAATATAATCTAACTTGTATGACATAGGAAACAATGAATTTTAATTAAACTCGATTCTGAAACATTACTGATGAATCATAACTCTAAAATTTACCTAGTGTATCTCCACAACAGCAAGCAGTAGTAAAAATAAATCCAATTGTATAGATAGATGATTCATGTTTATTATCAATTGGTAATGAAAGACCAGAGTAATTTGTTTTGCAACAATAGCCGATTGCATATAGACACGCTATTGCGCCATTACATAAAACTTGAATGTGGCTGCGAGCAGTTTTTTTATATTTTTTTCGTTCTATTTGATGATCGTTTTCGTTGATTTTTGACTGTTTTATATCAAATTTATAACGTGTAGCAAAAGAAGTACTTAAAATAAATGCAACCATTACAAATAGAAAAACAATATTCGAATAGGCTATTATTAAACACAGAATAAAACCGATTAAAACACCAGAGTATGTAAACGATCCACGTTTATATTCGAAAATTGCAATAAATAAAACAAGACAGAATGAACGAATAATTTTAAATATGGATATATCCATATTTTAGTCTACAATATAAAATAAGATTTTGTTTTTCTTTGTAATTATATCTTTTTTGAAAAAAGAAAACATTAAAGATGTGCTTGTTTTCACATTATCCGCCTGTAAACATATGGGGATTTTGCGTGTTCGAAATCTCTATCCGCTTTATCCATTAAAAACAAACGATAAAATGTATTTTTTTCTTCTTCTCCTGCTTCTTTTTGGAAACAAACGAACAAACAAACAAAATCAGCGACCAAAATCATCACACGCGACAGAGAAAAAAATGAATGCAAAGAGACATTGTTATAAAAAAGATCGAATACAATGGATATATGCATACACACACACACACACACACATATATATATATATATATATATATATGTATTTATAGAAGTCTTATGTTGTTTGATTTTTTTAAATATACGAAAAGAAAAGAGCAGAAGCAAACAAAAGACGACAAAAAGATTTACAGAGATACAAGACAAGAGAAATTAAACAAAACAGAAAAAAAAATTAAAGATATATGCTTCAATTTTTTATTTAATTTGATCGTGAAGAACGTCTTTCAATTCAAGTAGGAATTAGAAGAAAAAACATACGACAAAAGTTCATTTTACTTGCCACCACAACAACCGCCTTCATTTCCAGGTACTCTTTGGGTTGACGATCGAGAAACTGTTATTGATTGACCATCATTACTACGCCCTCGTCCACCATTTGCATTTGATGTATCTTGAGTTTTAGGTAATTTTTTTGCTATGGCCATAAATATATCATTAACATTCATTGATGTTTTAGCTGATGTTTCCATAAATATTAAACCATTTTCTTCTGCATACGACTGAGCATCAGCTACTTCAACTTGACGTTTAGCAGTCAAGTCAGCTTTATTACCAGCTAAAGCAATAACAATATTTGGCGCTGCTTGACGTTGTAATTCTTTAACCCATACTTTTGCTCGACTAAATGTATCTGCATTCGTTATATCGTAAACAACAATAGCAGCTTGAGCACCACGATAATACATTGGAGCTAATGAATGATATCTATAAAACAAAAACAGATCGAGTCAATAAAAACTACTCGTACGATGTCAAAAATAAATGTTGTTTACCTTTCTTGTCCAGCTGTATCCCATAATTCAAGTTTGACTGTGATATCATCAACAGATACAGTTTGTGTAAGAAATGCTGCGCCAATAGTTGATTCTTGATATTCATGAAATTGTCCTTTAACAAAACGAAGTACCAACGATGATTTACCGACAGCTGATTCACCTAATAGAACCATTTTAAATTGACATGTTCGTGCTGCTTGGCCAGTAGCTGATTGACGATTATTGCTCGTCATTTTTTTTCAAAATTGGGATATTGAATAATTAAGGGAATGGGAAGAAATAATAAATCTGAAGAAAAAGCAATTAATCAGATGATTGAAAAGAAAAATACAAACAATCATACGACGACGAAACAGCCATGATAGACAAGTGCATGTGTGCATCTTTAACGAAGTGATTTTTTCATTCGAGACACTCAGTGACATCTGTTTCGACGAAGATTCAACAATAAAAACAAAAAGATTTATATGTATTCTTAAATAGATCAGATTTCAAGATTAATAAAAAAAACAGAACGATTTTACAATTAGATAAAATAGATGATGATTTTTGAATCAACCGTATGTAGGCGAATAGAAATAAATGGTACGACGAACCAGCTGATCTTATCCTACGCCGTAATTGATATATAAACACATTTGTTCTTTTGTTTTTGATTGTAAAAATTCTTAATTATTTAACTGAGTTGATAGCATATTTTTCTTCAAATGGGCAGCTGTTGGGGAGTGCCCGATGATCGGACTAGTCTTCTACCAATATCTTCTACTCATTATACATCAGTCCCAGTGCCTTCCTCAAGTTCATATTCATATTCTGTGTCATCTGATACATCTATCCCTAAAGTAGGTTTTTATCATAGTTTCATTTTTTTTATGCTAAAACATTTCAATCGAATTTCTAGTCGTCAGTTCCAGCAAATCGATCTTCTGGTAATTCATCTACACCCACAGATATTAATCTAATTAAAGAAGCGCAGAATCGAAACCTTTTCGAACATTTATTATTAATTAAGTATAATGAAAAACTTATCAAACAAACTGAGTACATTAAAAATTCTTTTTTTCAAATTATGATAACTAATAACATTCTTTTTTTAAATATTTATAAGTTGTGCTATTTGCCTAATTGATTTCATGCCTAATGAACAAGTTCGACAATTACCATGTGATGGTGCACACGTATTTCATCCAACATGTATAGATGGATGGTTACTAAAAAGTTTCACATGCCCACAATGTTCGACAAATGTTGATGCTGCACTTCTACTCAAATTTGTACCACATTCGAAAAATGATGACGATGATGATTGATAATTCATTCGTGTTCTTTTTTTCAATGTATATAATGCAATACAGAACTAGTTTGAATGCCGTTTTATTATGTATATATATATATATATATGGATTACTGTTGTATATTACACCCTATAATGAACAGAAAGATTTAGGAAAACGACGAGATCTGTTTATCATTTTTGTGATAAAAAATAGATGTGTTTATGTGTGTTTTAAATTTTTATAATATTGGTCAATTTTTTTTACACGGTTAATTATAAGAGAAAATTTTCTTTTTTAAGTATCTAAATGAACTATTAAGAATAAATGAAAGTCCTGTCTTGTATTTAGTGATTATATATTATTATTATTATGTTCATCTCTTTCGATTTTTTTTCACGGACATGTATTACTAACTTGAATTTCATTTTAGTTAGAATAAAAATATTTTTCTATTTTTTGTTTTTAAGAAAACTTTTGAAAATAAAATTAATTCACTGTTTACAAAACAGCAAGCTATTTTCTGAATCCCTCGAGAATTAAAATATGAAACACGATATAGTTGTCGCTGTTTATTGCAACAAGTAGAGTGTGTTATTTAATGCATTGTCGAGCACGCTTCTTTATCGTGTTTTTAATTAATCATCGAGATATTTTACAAGTAATTCAAATATGATAATCAGACGTGACTATGCAATGTTGTAACAGATGTATCTGATAGTAATTGTTAGCGTTAATGTTGGATCACACTAACGCTAAGCGATGATTAAGTTGCGCCTTCTAGTCTAATTGACTCAAGACAACTGCCCGGATAGCAGGAGGTATAGGTTCGATTCCCATGAAGGTCATCTTTTTCGTCGTTCTGTCACATAACATCAGTGACACTACTTGTCTCTTTCGTTCTATATATATTAGAACTAACAGTAATGAACTTTCCAAGGGCTTATCATTTTCTTTTATGCTAAATCTATGTAAAGTTGCTCTAGATGGTTTGTAAAGCTAGATTTAATGTCGTATCATGAAGAGAAAGAACAGCAGCTTTTATTTCATGTAATTTTGTTTACCAAAAACCTTCGAAGCGAGTCAGCAAATTTGTCTACATTTCATTAGTCATATGCAGAATTTCGAGTATGTAAAAGAGAAAACGCGTAAAATCAACTATGATATTGAAATCGAATTCTAAATTGTAGAAAACATTCTACAAAATTTGAAGAGAAAAATTTTTTGATTCCAGTGAACATTTCAGAATAGTTGACTGAAAAAGTCAATATTTTTTATAAATTCCTATGCTAACAGAATTTTGTAGAAAATAAAATAAAATTTGTGTATGTCTGATGCGGTGTAGAATTGCATAGTAACGACTATATGTCAATACCTACTCTAGAAAATATTTGAAAAACGAATTTCCGACTTTTTGATGCAGATTTATGCAACATGTTGAGATACTATATTAGTGTTCGTTGTTAACTTAAGTGAATTGAATAGATTAGAATTCTGTGTTGAAAAAAAAATATTGACAAAATTAAAATATATCTACCAATTGATAGGAATTCACTACAGGGTCAAGTTCTAGCGTCGAAGTGATCTGATAAAATGCTATATATCTAACAGAACATGATGTAGGCTTATTTTAACAAGGAAATATTTTCTTTATTAACCATTTACGCGTCACAAGGTTTTAATTTAGTATGGTTAAATCATATATATATATATATATATGAATATGATACTGAGAAATCCTCTTCCATTTTAATATGTCAGTTGCGGTGAGTAAAAACTATACATTTTTCTGTTTCAAATCGTTTAAATTTGACGAAAATACAATTATTGCATTCATATTAATATTTTCATGTAAAAATCTACAATAGTTCATAGTTTTGAAGATCGACAAAAGTTTCTGTCACTCATACTCATAAGAATAGTATTTATGAATCAAAACTAATCTAGTATGCAGAGGTAAAATCAAATTGAAAAATCTCATCGATATTATTCAACCAGATAGAAAAAAAAAGCGTATAATTCATAACACATTCATTTATATCTTCTTCAATCCGTTTATGCACAAGAGATTTGATTTACATAGTGCGATGATTTCTAATCGGGTAACATTCCTTTATTTAACTGTATGTTTGATCATGGGAGTGATCGTTTCATCAACTCCAGTTGTTCACGATGAGTTGGTAACAAAAACATCTGGTGAAGAGGCGGTTACAAAAATAGATAATATCAAAGAGCAAAATGAACATGCACAAATAATCACCAATAACCTTTTGCTCTTCGATCCTACTGTGATGCAGCTTGACGAAAAGCGTAATGTTGTTGTTTTCAAAATCCATGACACAATCTTTGAAATTGACGCTACTGAAAATTTTCGATCATATCAAATGAATTTTTTCTGAGAATCATAATATTTAGTTAACATTTAGCTTGCATTCCCATTATGATAAATAATAAATGCGGAAACATCGGATTTGCATCCAATCGTTATGTGTACTTCAAAAACTGAGTCGATTTATATATGTTGCGAATAATTCTGAGGAAAAAAGTATTTTTGAAGAAATCCCTGTACTCCCCCTCAAGGATGGTCTGGTCAATAATGACAATTTTTTCGATAACTCAGCCATTTCTTGACTGATTCCTCTCATCTTCGAACTCGACCGAGATATTGATGAGATCATTCTGTGTACAAAATTTCATGACAATTGGATGAGGCTTTCAAAAGTTATCGTGTTAACGGCCGGACACACTAATCGAATCTAGAGTGTACTCGCTTTTTTGAGTACACAAATACATTTGTTAAAGTTTGTGTTCACTTCAATCAATGTATTCTTCATTTTATTTCATTTAAATTGATTATTTTTCAACTGAATATGCTACAATAATATTTTTTATATGATGAAAAACCTCGTCATAATCTCTTACTGGTATACAGCCGACAGATTTAATCAATTAGTTCGGAATCAAGTCTCGAGTAAAGCTTCAATTATCGATTTATTGAGTTGCCTACAAAACACTTATTTTCTCCATGAAAGTTCGACGTATTATAACCTTCGACTGGTAAACAACTTTGCTCTATTGGCATCAGTATGATATAATTAATAAATTATGTGTCGCTCTCAGACATGTGCAGAGCTAAACTTTGAAGATCTATCGATAGCAGCGACTACAGTTAAATGTTCTCATACCTCGAGCGAATGATCTTCTAAATCAGATTTATAAAATAAAAAACAAATTCAAACGAAGACACTAAGGCTAGAACATAAATGGCATTCNCACACAAAATTAATCTGTCCCATTTGTATTTAAAAAATCTTTTTTAGTATTAATTTGAGTAGCTCATCAAATAATATCCCTGGAGAAGATTCAATAAAGACTAGCAAAACATAATTTCACATATCTGCTGTCACTAATTGATAATGCTTTTTACTATATTATTAATATATTGTTTTCAGTAGTATTGATATTAACCATATGCAAAAAGAAAACACTTCGATTTAGTCCTCTACTCCTACTGGTACTAACTCAATGGTCATTTTGCTTGACTATAGTATATACTATTGATACTTCTATTTCTTATCGATTACGACGTACTCAACGGAGATAGATTCAAAGGTTAATTATGACAGTTAAATGTGCTATTGTGCGTGATATAGAATTTCATGTTATAGGACATCGTACTGTCCATGAAAAAAGGCGGCTAACAAATGTTCGAATCGAAATAATTCATAAATATGTAAAAGGTCATCACATTATATTAGATATTGAGAATTCAAAGCCTTCACAGGTTTTATAAAGCATTCTTATTTTTCTATTACAGACGTAATTATTTCTTACTCGAAGAATACGATAAGCAAAGATCATCAATTTTTCTCATTATATCATATGGATATACTCATCCTTGACATTGTTTACGTAACCATAATGTCCTGGTAGCGAATGTAATAATCGTTGAATTAATATAAAATAGTTCTATCTGATTCTGTTCTATTTCAATAAATCTCTCTCTCTCTCTATATATATATATATATATCTGTAGCAGAGCTAATTCAAAAAAAAAATCTATTAAAAGACTTTCGTCGGATTGTAAATTCTTTTGATCATAATCCATCAACAATCTCTAATCAAATGTATATTACCATTGGCGAAATGATGCAAATGTCACATGAATGAGGAAAAAAAAGAAAACAATTACTCAATCGAATTACAGTAATCCTATCAAAGAGTTTTTTTTGAAGTTATCATTTATATAGAAATAGACATGTTTTTTTATTTAAGTTTACCGATCATCTAAACTCAAGTTTTTCAAAGCATAGTTAAACTATTGTGAACTTAAGTATTGTAAGTGAATATGAACTAGATGGTTCTGATTTTGAAGGATAGAAATCATTAGTCGTATCTAATTGAGCCACAATTCTACAAAAAACAAAAATGATATATTTCAATCGAATTCGAGTAGTAATGTTGTAGCAGAACATGAATATCAATGCAGAAGTATCAGTAGAAACGAATATCTTTGTAAGCCTAATTCATTGAATTTATTTGAAAATATCGTTTTATCTAAGCGAAGAACAACAATGGTTAATGTGAAAATAGTGTTAAACATAAGAAGATAGACTATGATAGACAATTGTTTATTAATCTATTTTTAGAATAATCAAATGCAATTTTGAACAAAAAGAAAAGAGGAGCACAAGGTAGAGAATAAGCAAAGAAAATCTCATATACATATAAGAGAATGCACACCCGTAAAACAAACATTTCATGAATAATACATGGGTATAATCTGACATATCGAAAAAGATCGTATTGTTTCTCAAGAAATGAATTTTTCTTTTTCTTTTTCTTTGAATTCGTCTCCACCGGAAAGAAACGATAAGATTCAAAAAGAAAACCTCATCTATGAGGTTATTTGCAAGGTTTCATCCCCTGCATGTTCTTCATCACTCGTATTATCTGTTGAATCAAAGTAAACTGAACTATGTTCTAGAAACGAAAATAAAAATGAATTCATTGAAATAAATAAATTTTATTTTTCATACTTTTTCTTAATGGTGAATTGGAATATTCAAACGATCTCTTTTCATGATCGGATTCATAATATTCCGTTTTATTAACTGGTATAGTTATTCGTCGTCGAATTTTATTTTTATTATTTGAACGTGTCATTTGCTTTCGTTGATTATATTTAGGTGATTGATTTACTGGCGGTGATTGAACATCATCGATCCAATCCCAATCTAATGCATCGATTGATCGATGAGAATTCGAATAGCGTTTTGTTAATGTTCCGAGATCAGTTGCGATATGTTCAAGATCAGTATAAAAACGACTTGTTTGTTCTAATGCACGTTCTAAACCTTTTTCTGTTGATATGTAAGACATGACATGAGATTCAGTTGCTGTTTCTTAAATTGAAAGAAAAAGGTTTTTGGAAATTTTTGTTTTAAAAATTTTATTTACGTGTATCATGATGCAATCCTGTGTATGAATCATATTTTCTTAATAATATTTCATTATCATCATTATTTTGTTGATAATTTCGTATAGGTATTTCAGGGCAATCAACGCCAGAATCACCAGTTAATGAATTGGAATGATAAGAATCTTGAAAAAGATTAAGCGTACTTAATGATGAAGACATTTCCGACCATGCCATTTCATCCACAAGAGTATTATTACGAATATTATCATCATCATCTTCATGTTTTGTATTTATTAAATCGTGTTGGTCGAAATAAAAACAGTTTGTTGATGCTGTCGACAAGGATTTTTTTGTCTGCATATAAATAAAACGAAAGTGAATTTCTATCATAAGAAATTCATTTTAACTTACATCACATTTTGAATTAGTAGATAAATTTCTATTTCTTGCAGACGTAAAAGAATTGGTTAGAAGCCGATAGGCAATACAACAACCAACACCAATACCAAAACCAATGAGATAACATAGCGTTTCATTACGACGGACTAGAAACATGAAAGTAACTTGATTGATATCTAGTTGAGTACGTCATAAGTAATCAAATTCAAGGGTATTTCTCTCATTTACTGATATTATATGACAAGGAAAATCATTTGTAATATTTGCTCTGCTGTCAAATTACCTTTTGTCGAAATGTTTCGTAGAAGGATTAGGAGTAGAAATCGAGTTGATTTAAAACTGTAATTCAAATTACATGGAGTTGAACGTATAATGATATAAAATGGTTCGGAGATAATAAAACGGCTTAATGATGTTTCGTGTCGATTACAATTAACATCCATGAGAATTAATACGCTACTCCTTCTTCTTGATAAGCATAAAATAACTTGTTCAATCTCTCATTCTTATTTTCATATGAATACATATACAGCAGGACGTGCTCATTTTTTTCTTCTTTCCCTCTCCCTTGTCCTATCTCCTTCTCTCTTAATGGACATATGTATATCTTATGAAGTGAGAAAAACAGAATAAAAAACAACAAGTTCTCAATATTGATCAAATCAAAATATCGACAATGGTGTTTTTTTATTGTTCTTATAATATGATAGAAGAATAGAAAAGTGGTCAAATATTTCCAGATGATAGATATTAACATATAGCTGACCTTTTCTTGATAGACAATAAGAATGGATAAATAGAATATAATCCATACTGTGAAGCCTAAGAGAACAATCAATATTTCAACGATCTACGCATATAACATATTTACTCTTATGCAAGAATCGCGTATCAGATAAAATAAAATAATACTAAACTAGATATGAGTATTAACGCAAAGGTCAGTAAATATAAGTATAAGCGAAACAATCTTAAATATATGTTGATTTAAAATTAATCTTGAATAACTACATGCAGATCAAGTTCACAGGTATGATACTATTCGGTATAATTTACTTTAAAGCAATAGACAATAACATTTGATAAAACTATATTTGCGACAGGAAGTAAATAAAACGAGTTGTCTGTTTGGTGAGAAAAAAACAACAACTCAATCATCAAAGACGAATCTCCGCTTATATCTATACTATTTGATGACGGAAAGCCTTGCCTTTCAATAACAAAGATTACCTTGACCAAAAACAAGATGGAATGTTTTTCAAAATTCCTTAGTATCTTTACGAAGGATGCTAAGTTCTACGGGAAATCCAATAAACAATTGACAGATGTGGTTAACATCTTCTCGTGTATTTCTTTTTGGAAATAGTAATACTATGATATTACTCTCTTAAGATTGTCAGCATAATAACAAATCAATACTTTTGTCAATAGAAAAACGTCAAAATACAACTATCGATTAATGAAATCATTCATTTGGTGATTATCAATCGAATGTCAGAAGTTTAAAAAAATACAAAATCAAACAAAAGAGTTTCTTATTTGTTTCATTATAAATCTTTTAGCTGAAAGAAAACCGCTCGTGATTTCATACAAACAAAAATTCTGTTCCCCCCCCC
>OENM01000810.1:0-45979 GCA_900239745.1 Rotaria magnacalcarata
GGATGTTGATGCTGGTTTACAAGATTATCCCGTTGTTACTATTTATCATCCGGTACATCAAAATTAGGTCCTCCCTTTGCTAATGTTGCTTGGGCAGGTAAGAAGGTTTTGATTTATTTGCTTTTCTTCTTCGTTTATATATCTGACATATTTTTAAAATATATTCCAAGGTTATATTGGAACATTAACTGGTATGTCATCACAACGTCTTGGTATATCTGAAATTGGTGTTTCATATCCTGATGATACATTCGGTGATGAAAGTATGAGTGGTCTACCGTTCATCTTCGTTGAACGTTATATATTACAATACAGTGATACAATTGATGATGCTCTTTCATTTATTGCTGATGTGAAACGTACATGTCATTTAATTCTTGGTGTAGCTGATGGAAACTTGGGCACAGCTCGTATGATTCAATATTCACATTCAAAGGTCAACTTTTTTGATGACCAAAACTTACAACCATTAGCCGATTGGCATCCACGTATTCCAAACGCTATTTATTCTGGTATGGATTGGCTATGTCCATCACGTCAATTTAAATTGTATACTGCAATCACGGAACAATATGGACAAATAACACCGGAATCCTCAATTAAAAATATTACTGCATACGTTAAAACAGGTGATTTACATGTGGGTGTTTACGATTTAACAGATAATGTTATGTATGTTGCTAATGCACGCGGTACAAATGAGCAAGGACCTCTAGAAGCTTACAAACGACAATTTGTCAAAGTTGATCTTAATATTGAATTTGCTCGTCAACGATAAAGAAATAAAATAAAGGATTTAATGTCTAATCAATCTTTTCTAAATAGATACATTGAATAAGGCATCATAGTATCGGTTGAACTTTTGTTTTCATTAATATGATTTTTGACCTGAGCTCTTTCTACACCATGCACTTGTATTTCAAATGAAAGTCAGCAATACTATATACAATATCAAGTATTTTATATTTAAAAATATTTCATTAGTCTATGCATGTTGGATGATTAAAAACAAATGTTATATTTATCGAATAGGAGAACAAAAAAGGATTTTCTTACGTACACTTGTTCACAATTATCATTGATGTACAACTAAATGGAATGATATGTAGCAGGGAAAACATCTTATGATTTAAAACAGAGCTTGTTCTCATAAATTAAATAAGTTTCAAGTTGATCATTTATCAGTGGCAATGTTGATAATTGTTTGATATCAGCAGGATATTGTTTAATATGCATTTTAATGGATAAACGACATAGAGATTTTAATTTTCGACATGAACTTCTTTGTCGACAGCAAATATTTGTCTCGAGAAATTTGATAAAATCGACTTTTTTGTTTTCTAATTTTTTGTTTAAAAATCGATAAGCATCACTTTTTAAAAGACTCCGTATTTGATGTAGATCGAAATTAATTTCGCCATTATCATAAAGTGCATCGAGAAATTTGTGGAATGTTTGTTTTTCATCTGGTTGACAAGTTTGAGGTAGCAATGAATAAAGTCCCGGAGAAGGAAATATCATATCCACTGAGCGAGAATTGATAAAATAGTCATGATGATTCGTTGAAAGATAATACAAGCCAATGATTTCAAGAAAATAACCATTGATTTTCTCTTGTACTAAAGTGTTATTTGTATCGAATATATCACGTAGATGATATTTTAATAGGAAGCAACCTGAACAAAAATAAATAGATAATATTCTCATAGTGAGTGACTAATGGAAACGATGCATTCAAATCGAACTGATGGTCCCCGGAGTTTTAAAATGGAAAGACTTGTAGGCATAGTTTTCCATGTTATTAGTTGCTGATGTTTCTAATCATCATTAGCAGATAATCACTGCTGTTGTGCTTATTCTAGTGTATGATGAGTTTTATCTCGACCAACAAACAATAGTCAATGTAAAAAGGCTTTTCAGTGTAGTGAGATCATATTTTGTTCAAAAATAAGATAATAAAACCTTTTTAACATTTGAAGTTTATTGGATCTATCAATAGGAAATATTACTAGAGAGAACAGATGAAAAGCGTTTTGTTTAGACTATGTCAGTATGCTGAAGTGTTTAGTGTTTCATTGAGAAATATTGTGAATGATAACGGTTTAAACAGTATTTAGGATATAGCTATCGGTATTGTTGATCAAATATGTTATATAGAATGTTGAGTAATTTATATTTTTTCGTATTGCCAGATGAGAAACTGATACATTTTTATAAACGAAAATTTGGTAAAAGCTTCCCAGTAGATGGAAAAGTTGCGAATTGTAAATACACTTAACTGGATTCAAGTTTTAGATTAAAGTATTTGTGAGAAGAAGAAAAGATTAAAATATTCATCTGTTTATTGTAGGCGGTAGAAGTAATGAGTGTAATAGTAGCATCAACTAGTTGCAAGCGTCTGTAGTGGTAGCATACACTCGTTGCTAACGTCTGTAATAATAAAAATAAACGATACTGTTGTAACTATGGACTATAATCATAAAAACGACAGAATTTGATGATTAATTAGAGATTAAATCCTAATTATAATGATTTCTAATTAGTGAAACTAGATTTTTATTACTGATCTCAGTAGTGGTCAACATAGGCAATCGACCTGTACCAAAATTTTATCTAATTAGCGCACCTAAGTGTTCTTTTTTTCGTGTTTTATGTCTGTAATGGGGAGGGGATGGGGTACAGGGAGCCGCAAAAACCTTACACTTCAACTTGCACTCACTATTTTCTTCGAAAATACAGTGGTGGCCAAAATTATAAGACCACCTTATGTCGATCTATTATTTCGAATTGTTGTTTTTGCCTCAAACATTATATTTTTTCTTAAATTTATGGAACAATGTAGAATCCAATATGCTCTTTCAGAATATGATGAGAAAACTTCATTAGTTCATATATTTCTTATAACAAAAAAAATTCAAGAAAAAACATTTATATTTTCCTGGCCAAAATTATAAGACCACTACGTGTACTTTCTGATTTTATCCACCGAACTACGAACGATTTACCCAAAAGATATTGTATAAATAAAGCTACACCTTTCATGATTTCTTTTCACTTCTTTCAGATATTCTTTACATATACTATACATTATTTTTCAATTGGTGGTCTTGGGCCGGGCAAAGGTATCTTTAAGCAAAAAAACTGAAATTAAAGCTTTATTGGAAGCAGGATTTAGTCAACGATATGTTGCAAACAAGCTCGATGTTTCAAAAACGTGTGTTTTACATGTGGCAAAAACAAATTACCATTGTCACATTCACCTGGTCAAGGACGACGAGAAGCATCGACAACAACTGATGATCGAAATTTATTACGTTTATATAAGAAAGATCGAACAAAGTCTAGCACAGAATTATCATCTGAATTTCTTCTTCGAATGGTAAACGATTAAGCGCCCGAACAGTTCGTCGTCGACTTCTGGAAATGGGATACAAAAGCTACACAGTGAAGAGAAAATCAGTCCGGAAACCTGCTCAACAAAAAGCAAGGCTTTCTTTTGTTCAAGAACACCAATATTGGTCAAAGGAATGGAATAGTATCATCTGGAGTGATGAATTCCATTTTGAAGTACCTAATAGAAAAAACCGTACATTAGTTCGACATCTGGGACGAGAAAGTGATGAACCATTTAATTTTATGCCAAGAGTGCAAGGTGGCGGTGGTAGTGTCAGCGTATGAGGCTGCCTGTCAGAAGGTGCTCGAGGTCCATTGGTTATGTATCCTGGTAATCTTAATGGTCGAGAATATATTCAATTAATTGAAGAACCCAGGTCGAAAAATCTGAGGTAAGATCTTGCAATCCGAACGAAATCTTATAAGTATCAGACAAAAACTCGTCGTCTCTGAAATCTTGCATCAGATCATATTATATTTTCTTTAAAGATCGCACAAGCAATTTATTTTCAATACAAATTTGTCATAATATTTTAAGGAGATATTAGTTTAATTAAAATATCACAGCGATATTTCTATAGGTAACAGAACCTTTCAAGAATCTTCTGATACGACTTAGTGTAAGAAATCAGAGACGACGATTTTTCGTCTGATCTTATCAGAACAGATACGATCAAACATACGATTCTTGCAAGATCTTCCCCTCTGGTTTCTCACCCTGGGAAGCTCTATCTATGTTTATTGACAATACATTTGATTCATCAAACAAGCAATGGCTATTCACGCAAGACAACGCACCACAACATCGATCAGCTTATTCAATCAAACGGTTTAAAAGTCACAAAATTCCTCTTCTAAAGTGGCCTGCTACGTCTCCTGATCTAGGGGTGGGCCATTAATCATTAATTTAATATTAATGTTAATGTTTTTCATTAATCCGTAATATTAATGGTTAATGTTTTCATGAAAACAATAGCTTTCCATATTAAGTAATTAACGCTTTCGGAGAAAACATTAGCCATTAAGACCAGTTAATTGATTAAGAATAGTAGATAATGTTTCCTTAGAAAAGCCTAATTCACTAATATGGAAAAATTAATGTTTTCATGAAAACATTAACATTAATGATTAATATAATCCCTAATATTAACGAAAACATTACTATTCATACTAATGGTGAATATTTCCGTTAACCATTAATATCATTCAAGAACATTAATATTAATGAATTAAGTTTTTCTCAGAAAACATTAACCATTAATATTAATGGCTAATGGAAGTCATTAATTAAGTTCGGTTAAAAAAATGGTCCACCCCTATCCTGATCTCAATCCAATTGAGAATTTATGGGATCACATCGATAAAGAATTACAAAAAATGAAGCCGAAGAACGTTTACAGAATTACAACAAATGATTCAAAATATTTGGTGTGGTATATCTCCTATGCGTTGTCAGAATTTAGTCAATTCTGTGCCACGTCGTATTAAACAATGTCTTAAATCCAAAGGTGGAACATTTAAAAAATATTGACAAGAATATCCAAAAAGAAAACAATCAGAAAGTACACGTAGTGGTCTTATAATTTTGGCCAGGAAAATATAGATGTTTTTTCTTGAAAGTTTTCTGTTATAAGAACTATATGAACTAATAAAGTTTTCTCATCATAATCTGAAAGAGCATATTGGATTCTACATAGTTCCATAAATTTAAGAAAAAATATAATGTTTGAGGCAAAAACAAAATTCGAAAGAACATATCCATATAAGGTGGTCTTATAATTTTGGCCACCACTGTATATGTGAGTTCCAAAAAATCGTGCTTATCTGTCAAATGCTGATTGAATAATATGACAACTTACGATTTTGGTTAATAAACGATTTCATTATATTTAGTTTAGCGACGTTAATGCCCTACAACATCTGACAGCCATATTTTTCTTTAACCGATATAAAGACATTTCTGTTGTATAACACAAAGCGGTTTGTGAAAGACAGAAATAATTACAACCAAGGTTAATAACCAACAGCAATCATCTAATGATTGTTCGCTTCTTCTCCCCCCCCCCCTCCCACTGATATATGTTTAAGTATTTATACACTCTTTACAGTTCAATGTGAAAACTTTAATTTAGTCTAAGGGTATTACCAAAGCTCTGATCTAAATAATTGAATATACAATTATTTGACAAACTCGTTACATATGCATTTATATAATATTCGAATTAATTTCTTCTTTCTAGTCAAAGTACTCTGAATATCAATAAGATGTTATTTTTAGATTTTTTTACTGACCAAGTTCAAGTAGAACATTAACATCGAATTCATTCCAAATAAAATTTGTATAACTATTAAACACATTTTGATAATTTAATAGATTGTTCGATGAAGTTGAATATTCGAAAAAACTTTTAGAAATTTTTCCATTCAAAACAATTAATCGATGTAATAGACGATATAAATCATTTATTAAATCATTCGATCTATTTGGATTGATTTTTTGACATAATAGATAAAGTAAATATTGATCAAGAATTGTATTACCAAATTGATCATGTCCATTCGATATTGTTCTCATTAGCGTTAGATTTAGAGAAAACGACTCGGTTAATGTCGTATCAATATATTCAAGGAGATTCGGTTGATTGTTAGAACGACATAATCGTGGCCGATTTACGGCATCGATGCCTGCTGATATTATATTTGTCATCAATCTAGAAGAAAATATCAAAATAAGGTACTGATGAGAAGAAAAATCAGCGAAAACAATGAATATATTTCTAAAACTGAGAAAATTACGCAAATAGCTATAATGAAAGTTTCTATTTTCCCTAGAGAATGAATATGATGACATGTGCCAGACGAATTTATTAATGTAATCTATTCATTTGGGACATTCAGTCATTACCATAATTTTTCATTACTTGTTTGCTGCAACGATTTTGTTTTTCTATATCAATAATCTAAGTGAATTTATGATTATTAATTAGTTGTATATCGTCTTGCTCAAGATGAAGATACATTGCTTTTACTGAATCTTCAATAGATGTAATTTTACTAGCACCAGGTATTGGCACGATACATTTAGATTTTGACAAAATCCACGCAAGAACAATACAATAAGTCGAACACTGATATTTTTGTGCTAAATTTATAAGTAATTTTTCTTTATTTAATTTTTTGTGTTTTCTTCGGCCACCCATCGGCGAATAAGCCAGAAATGTTAAACCGTTGTCTTCACAATATTTTAAAACTCCATCTGTTTCAGCTTGACGTTTGAATAGATTGAAAACATTTTGTACAGATTGAATTTCAACATATGTTTGTGCTTCTTGTATTTGTTCAACACTGAAATTTGATACACCAACATATCGAATTAAGTTTAATTCAACAGCTTCACGTATGGGTTCGAAAATTTCTTTTAAAGTATATTTATCATCTTGCGGACAATTGTGAATTTGCCATAGTGGAATTGGGCTTTGTCCTCCAAGACTTTGATAACTTTTTCTTATGGCTTGACGAAGACGACACGGATTTAAATCGGTTTGCCATGCACCACCTGGACGAACAAGGCCTCCTGAAATATAGACAATACAACGATAAATGAGATAAATAAGGAGAAACTATTTGCAAAACCTTTCGTAGCTATTATGATACGATTGATATTGGCTGGTCCTTGATATGTTTGTAATGCTTGATAAATTAATAATTCACTATAATTTTTATCGTTTTCATCTAAACAATACGCATCTGCTGTATCGATCAATGTTATTCCAAGGTCAAGTGTACGATGAATAACATTAATTGCATCTTCTTGTATCGGTCGGCCATGGATTGATAATGGCATTGAGCCTAGACCAATTCTGGTGATTCTAACATCTGTATGACCCAAATGAATAGCTGATATTTCCATAATTTATTCTTATCTTTCTAGAATATGATACATTTTAATACTCGAAAAACAAACAAACAAATATATTGGAGATTAAAGCAAGCACCAGCAAACAAAAAAACAAGGATCATTATTATCATCATCACTGTTTTGTTTTTATAAGGTATATATTGTATTCTATTTTGTTATGCTTTTATGCATCTCTTCGAGAACGATGATAAATAAGAATATTATCACTTAAGATTAACAAAACAAAAGAAAATCGAGGAGGAAGAGGGGCGCAAGTTGGAAGAAAAAAGCAATCAGAGAGAAAAACGAAAGAATTGAATTGACATTCAACTACAAAAAGAAAAAACTGTAGAATAAGAATATTCTAATAGAAAAAAAAACGCGATACAAATAAAAACGAAGGAAAGAATAGTGTTTGATTTTAAAAATACTTCTTCTTCATTGATTTTTCTCATTTCTTTCTTTCATTTTAAACAGGTATACTGCCAATCATAACTTTTGATACAAAATTGACAATAGCTGTTGCTGGCTGCGTTAGATCGACTTCAGCAAATATATGACATTCATTTTCCTGCTGAGAAGATTTTGCACCATTGATTTTCTTTGATACAAAACCGAAACACCTTAAACAAGACGAGAAAGAAAAATTTATGAAATAGAAAATAATCAAGAATTCATCTACTTGGCTCGTGCTAACATATCAATATCATTATATCGATATGTCCAAAAACGTTCTGCTTCATAATCAACACCACAATAAGTTACATATTCTTTCGGAAAATGACGTCTTGAAAATAATCTAAAGAAAATCAAACATTTTTTTCATTGATTCAAGTTAAATAAATAAATAAATGCATACTTCTTCTTGATATCTGTTAATGTAATCCCCGTATTCGATACTTTAAAATTAACTATAGTAGCTTGTAAACGTTCAGCATTTTCAAACGTGCTATTTAAAGCTTTAGCAACAGCCATTTGACCGGATAGCGATTCGACATCAACATTGTTTAAATAAACAACATTACAAGCTAGGACGAATAGAAATATTAGATTTGTTTTTATTGACGACTGTATTTTGTAGAATTTCAAAACAAAAAATTTTACCAGCTCCTTTTTCTAATAAATCTTTGATTGATACTTTCTTAGTTTCTTGTTGATGATTTACTGTTGGATGAAAATCTGCAGCAATATCAGCTGTTGGTAGAACAAGTTTGGTTGGCAAGGCAAGTGCTGATATTGTATGTTGATAGACTAATGCTGATAGATTAGCTAAGATACGGCAAAGATTGTATTTAGGTTTAAAATTTGTCTAGTCTTGAAACATACCAAAATCCGGTTCATTAGGACAACCTTTCAAACGAACATGTCCAGTTGATATTCGTTCAATAAGATAATGCCGAACAAGTTCAACATTTGGATCAGCACCTGAATAGATTTTTTTTAAATTTTTTCTTAATTGTAAATTTGATAACAAACCTGGCTTAGGATTAATGCCCGGTGGTAAGGTTTCAACTTTAACAGCTAGACCATATGAACCCGGAAATCCTTGACTATCACGGATAAGAAATGTGCCAGGTGGTTTTGTTTTAAGTAAATTTATAGCTATGCATAAATCATAAATTTGTATAATATATGCGATGAATATATTTCCACTTACCATCTTCTCGCGACAGTTTTTCTTTATACCAGAATTGACTTACATTATGTGCTTGATAAGCTCCATTACGATGGACGTCAGAGTCTAGAAAATGAAAAACTTATATTTTATTTTCTTTCGATAAAATTCCTGCTACTATTTTTGAAAAATGAGATTTAAAAAACGATTTCATGCTGATAGCACTGTTTTTATAGATTAAAAAGGATAGGTTATGTAACTCATGCTAAAGATCGAGTTTGGCCCGCCAGAACTATGCGATTTATTGTACTACATAATACATGCCTGCGGAGAAACGTCACTCAATACGTGAAACAAAGAAGTATTGTGTCCTCCATTTGTTTTCCTAACTAGGTTTACAAAAAACAGATATACATCTCAAGATTTTCCTGTGGCTACTCAAATAGAAGAACATCTCCTATACTCAACAAGACTTTCTAAATTAATAATTGTTGT
Organism: Rotaria magnacalcarata; assembly: GCA_900239745.1. Classification (NCBI taxonomy): domain Eukaryota; kingdom Metazoa; phylum Rotifera; class Eurotatoria; order Philodinida; family Philodinidae; genus Rotaria; species Rotaria magnacalcarata. The sequence continues at coordinate 9,402 of OENM01000810.1, forward strand.
CATGTAATATGTCATTTTATTAGAAGATTGTATGTATGAAATTTTCTTGTTCTGCACAAGCTATCGTACCTGTCATAGAAGAAACGCTTGATCTTCGTGAACTGTCATCTTGATTTCGTAATGAACTAAACAGAAGAGAAAATCATTAGATAAGAAAAGATAAGTTCATTGATAAAATAATTTCTTACTTATGTCCTGCACGTGTTTGAATGTTTGCATTATCTAAATTAATAATCAAATTTGATCTTTCCAGCATAAAATTCTAAATACGCACACATACGAGATTGGTTATTTACTGGAAATGTAGGCAGTGTTGATGGAAGTTTTCCTGCTTGATTATCCACATTTACATTGTTTATCTATTAAAATCGAAATAGTAAAGTCAATCAATAATGAATATTATTCTTATTTTTCGAAACACATCAAACAAAGAATAAAACTATAACAAAGGGTAGCGAGCGAGGATATATATATATATATATGTATATATATTTGTCATTCCGTAGATACAAATCTTACAGTCTCAACTGTAGTCGGTATTATTTTTGTATCTGTTACACCAGGATCAATGGCTGTTTGTAATACAGTACTCTCGATAATAGCTCCATGTGGTCTAGGTGCTCGTTTTGTTACATTATCATTCGAAATTTTACGTTTTATTTCAATTTCAGATGTTTGTTGTTGCTGCTGATGATGAGGATGATGATGATGATGATGCAATTGTTGTGATTTAGAATCACTTAATGGATTTGATAAACCAACTGAACCCGGAAATAGAGTTGGCTTTATCGGTATATCATTTTTAGTTGTTTTCACTATGGATGATGAAGATCCTGATGGTGTTATTGTTGTCTAGATAAGATATATAGATTAATCAAATATATTAGATTGATATGAATATGATTTATTTATCTCCACATGCTGATATAGTAATTAAACAAGCGACAACGAAGAAAATCTAGAAAATTATTATGCTTACTGTTCTTTGTTGTTGTTGTTGTTGTTGTTCTGAATGTTGACTAAAAACAGGTATCGATGTACTACGGAATTGTTCTTGTGCTTGTCGATAAGATTGATTGCTATCAACAAAGTTGCGTTGTTGTGAAGCAGCTCTTATCGTCGATTGATTTCCTGACCATTCATTATTACCATATTGTATATCAACAGGTACACGTCGATATCCAGTATGATATTGTCTTGTATTCATACCCGAATCTGTTTCGTAGCCAGTTAAATTTTGAGACCGATTTACTTGATTGAAACATGAACTATTACGATAATTAGTTGGTACTCCTCGATTTAAGTTCGCTGCTGACGTCATTCGATTATTAATAATAATAGTTTCAGGTATAACAGCCATACGTGGTGGTAACGTACGAGTCATATGTAATCGACCGCTGCTTACCAAACCACTATCGGTATCATAACCATCTGGATGAGGCATTGAACGTGGACATTCATGATAACGATAAAAAGGATACATAGGTGCTAGCTGTGGTGGTGGCGGTGGTGGTGGTGTTGGTTGTGGAACACGATAATATCTTGGAGGATAAACACGAGATGTCATCAAGCCTGTATCAGTTTCATAGCCAGAATACTCAGGACCACGTATACGAACACCGCTTGATGCTAATGTTGAACGTGGATAGTAACAATATTCATTGGGTCCATGTGAATCAACATATGTACGTGATGGTGAACGAACCAGATCCATGCGACGTAACTCAATAGGACCCTCAGGCGGTGGTTCTGATGTTGCACGAAAACAGTTCGGAATGACTGTTGTTGATGCTGATGTGTAACCATCTTTACGGGAAAAAAATTAGGATATTGCTTTCTTTCTCTAATTGAAAAAAAATAAAATCAAGGATGTCTATGTCTTACCTCGATAATCTTGTCGACTATATGGTCGTTTTGATGATAATGTACTTGTTGAACTATCTGTTCGATAGAGTTTTATTGGAAATCGACTTCGATTTGGATCCATCTATCATGATTACAAAAGAACAAGATAAACACTTTGTAAATTATTCATATCAAATTGAATGTAATAAATCTACTGATATCACTTAAGACTCAATTGAATGATATATTTCGAAGTCATAAAACACAAAATTTTATAAGTACCATTGGGTGAAGTGGTTACACTTTTTCTCTTGATTTTTTTGGCATTGACGAATCTTATATCAAGGTGGAATTTTTGTTAAGATAATAAATTTTACGTTTTTGATAAAAATAATTAATGTTATTCTATCAGTTCGTTTTTCTTTTTATGTTAGTTTACCTTGAATGGCTAAATGAACTTTACTTAAACTTTCTTTTGTTTTAGTTATGAAATAAACTATCAAACGAATATCAAGATAAACTTACACGATGAATTGAATCAGGATAGGCAGTACTTGAACTATAGGTTCGTCGATTTTGTATTGGTATATCTGCTGTTGTAGTAGAATGAGATTTTTGTGCACGTTTTTTTAAAGTATTTTGAACACTTTCTAATAATGAATCAATAAGTTGTTCATCAATCGATGATGGTGCTATTTGAGATTTTGTTGTTGTGGCTGCTGGTGAAGGAATTTCCGTCGTCGGAGTTCCACGTTTAATACGTATACGTTCTTCACGTGTTGTTTTTGAACGTGGTACAGTAGTTGATGAAATCTCAACTTCAGAACGTTTTCCATCATTAAATATTGATGACGAAGATAATTTTGAATTCGGCAAGTCATTATTTAACTGACGTTGATATGAATATCGTTGAGTATTATTATTATTATTATTGTTAGTATTATTACTAATCGGACGATTTACTTCATTGAGTAAATCTTTAACAAGATCATCAAGTTGATCGACATCTGATTTCAGTTTCGATGATGGTGATGATGACATGATTTTATTTGAAGCTGTGTACGAGACAGGCAGCGAAAGGCCGCTGTCACAAATGTTGCTACTATATCGAGGAGACGAAGAAGAAGAAGAAGAAGAAGAAGAAGAAAAGACACTAGTTATTTGTACAGGCACGCTAGTAACTTTTGGGTTTGTATAAGTTGGAGAGGAAGAAGAAGCCGTTGTATTAGTAGCGTTGTTATAATGATTGACTTGCACGTTTTTGTACATACGCTACAATAGAAGAGAAAGAAAAATCAAAGAACAATGTTAATAATGCGATGGTGCCACAGAAAAAAAAAACAGAGAAAGAAAAAAAAGAACGAAAACGATGTTTGTCTCTGGTAAATGAGAAAGAAGGGCAGTTGGAATTGTAGTAGAATCTGTTTTTCTATCTCTCAGTAGTGGCGGCACTCGTTCTTTTTTCTTCCTCTTCTATTTATTTACGTGTGTATGTGTGCACGTATTTTTTATGTAACCCCTTTCTTATCCCTCATTTTTTATATTGAGACGAGGGCGCCCATCGTCTCAACCATCGCCTAAATAATGGCATCAACCACTCGCGTTCGGTTCGTTCGTTCGCTATCATACTGTATTACTTTATCTAGTACATGCATACTGTGACGAACACACAGAAGAGAAAGAAAAAAGGACACGATCGTTTTGGTACAGATATACATAATGTATATCTACGTATAATAAATCGGCGTAGAAAATTATGATGAAAGGTGTTGTGTATATTATACAAATAATTAATAGAATAATTGAGAAAAGAGTGATGATCTTAAAAATCATCATATTGCTTTCATAAAAGTATTCCTTTTGAATTACTTCTATAATGATAAAATAATATTATTAGAAGTGTTGACAATGAGAAATTTCAGTTGACAAGCCTATTTCGAATTTGTACATACCAATCAAAACGATGTTCAAGTCATCATTAACTGTTAGATTTTTTATATGATGTCCTTCTAAGCGAGTAATACTGCATATAAATAGTCTTCAGAACTTCTTCATCTAAAAAAAAGAAGAAGAAGAAGAAATAAAACCAGAAGAAATAAGTAAAATGAACGAAAGAAAACAGCGAAGGCAAACGAGAGGCATGAACAAAAAAAAAAGAAATATAACGACTGGCGCATACTTTTTTGACTGTGAGTCTTTTTTCCTTAGCATTCCAAAATGAGGCACAGACCAGCTGTGCGCACGTATGTTTTTAATAAAAAAAAACCTGTCTAATCAATACAAATGAGAATACACATTGTACTCTATGGAAAGAAATCAATCGTTCATAAAACAATGCAGAATCTGTTTTTGCTATCTCTTTGATGAAGAATAAAAAAAACACTTTTATCGAGAAATACGAAAAACCAATTTTCTTTTGTTCGAAAACGAAATGAAAATAACTTAATAGTAGGTAAGACAATTAACGTCATTTGTCTGTCTTTTTTTTGTATAGTATCTCATTGTCTCATAGTATCTTTACCTGTCTCTTTTTGTCTATTCACGAGACATACACTAATTCAAATTTGTATGCACACACTTTTACTTTTTATACAGTGATCATCATCATCATCACATCTGTTGTCTCATCTTTCGATCACGAATCGATTTCATCTATGTCTCACTCTATTCTCTCTATATAAATCTATGTCAAACACACGATTGTCGGTGATGTTCAGTTGAGCAGTAAAGAATTCACACAAAAAATGAATGTTTGAGGGGACAATATCGAGCCTACTGCCATACACTATGTATGCATGCACACGGTTCACCGTTTTTTTCTTCTTCTTCACCTTTCTTCGTGAATATGTATGTGCGCACACAAGCTGAATTCATTCAACAAGTGAGAGAGAGAGAGAGAGAGGGACAGAATAGTGCATCCTGACCGAATTATAATGCTCTTATTCTCTGTTGATGTAGTAAATGATGATGATGATGATGATGAGGATGATGATGAGGATGAAAGAATGACGGTAATGGTAGAGATTTAATAAAAAAGGACGGCTCAGTTAGCCTGATGTAAAATCAACAAAAAAAAGCTGCCGCACTGTTTACATTTACATTTTGTCGTCTCAAGAATGTATGAATAGAACCTTCGAAAAGCATCAATATTGATAAAGAATAGTGGGGCGAGAAAAAGAAAAAAAAAGAGAAATTTGTATCAACAATAGTCATCGTAATAGATATCATATGAATCAAGATTTACATACAAATAAATATCTCAACCGAACATTGTTATAGTCAATCAGAATCAGCAACAATTCTTTTCTCTATGACTTGTGGGCGATTAGCATCAAGACAAAAGGATAATATCACTACGTTTTTTGGAAGTACTTATAACAATTCATGGAACATTATCCAAGGCTAAACAATTTTAGACAGTAATAATGGCATTATGAATCAATGATATGTACCCGATATTACGGCTGAGAACAAAGAAGAAATAAAAAGGAAAATAGATAATGAAAAAATCAGATTTACTTATTGTTAATTTTCTTCGTTTCGTTGGCGTTATTTATAAAAATCGTTTTCATGCTATATTCTTATTCTCATTCGTGCATGTTCAACATTAACAACACAACAGCCAGAGACGAAAAGGTCACATACATCATAGGCTGCTTGCGTAAGCGTACATCAGGGTGCTTGTTGATCAAGGCAATATTATTGTTTCAACAAACGATGTAGACCAAAAGCGATTATCATTCGCTTGATTAAAATAAGAAGTCGACCAACAAAACAACATAGAAGTGATCAACCTCGAGCAACACATATCGAGCTGAACAAATTCTTCTTCTTCATCTTCTGTATCAGAAGGCTGAATTTATAGACAGAATGTGAATGGTTAAATTCTTTGGTACGAACATAAAAATGTCATTGAGATGTCTATTGACTGAATATCGAATGGCATTCGTATGTAAATATGCATATATTTAGCTATATATGTATATCAATGAAAATAAAATAGAAGACGAAGAAATAAATGATGATCATCATCTACAACAATGCATCAAAGAAAAAAAAATGGTGATTATTTAATCTTAATAGATCGATGTGTACTTAGTTTTAAAAAGAAAAAAATTATTTACGATATATGATATACCAATCAAAAGAAATCCTATCGAGGCTCGATTTTCTCTTACAAATTCATATTATTCAATTCATTGAACGAGTGTTCAGTACAAGTAGAAGTGAAGAAAAGAACAAGTAATTCGGATAAATTGTGATGGGTTCAATTCATGATAAATGAAATTACATAAGTCAATTATATTGTTTTTTTTTGTAAAATTTATGCTTAGTTTTATAAGTGGATTATGGAAATTTGAAGTAAAAGAGAAAAAAAAACTAATAAAATCGCATCTACACTTGACATACAGATCAGTTGTATAACAGCAGAAAAGAAAATAACGCAAAAAAAATGTGATTCATTTTGTCAGAAAACCAAAGAATTTTACTGGATGAAAACCGACGAATAATATATTTATGCGAGTAAGCCTTGTTTTTTAATTAATTAGCAGCATGATCTGTCAATATGAAGCAGTGGAATTTCGTCACAGATGAAAATTTCTTGTTTCATCGACTGATTTTCTTGAATAGATATTGTTTTTTTATTCGCTACTTGTTACTAGGACACGTGATTCTATCAAGAATTTGCCAAATAACGTGAAATCGAGTTGTGTTGTTTTGTAAAGAGCAGCTTTTTTCTTCATAATCCTCTCGATATTTTTCAAAGATTTATTTATACTTTTAGAAATTGACATAGTCATTATTTCTCTTTTGTCATGCAACATTCAAATTATTTTGTAGTTATTCCAATCTCCAATGAATAGAAAAGTATTACCGTCAATACCTTCCATGAATTCGACATCGATGGCTAATTTTAATCGGATGACTCTTTTAATGTCAATATCGGAAATAACACCAAATATTTTTCTTTCTGGTTTACTAGTTGATTGTGTTCGATTGACTTTTTTTTTGTTATATTTTGAAATTTATTTTCTAGGCCAAATGGCAGCAACAATTGAGCACGTACAAAAATTAGGAATCTCATATATTTTGGTGAGTCCCTATAAAAGTCTTTCAAAATTTATTTTATTAATTTATTCGTACGAATAAAAAAGAATGTTGCAGTTGAATCAGCTCCTATTGTCTATCCGAAAAATATTAAATTAGAAAAATTCGATATAATTGATTTTCCAACAGCACCAATAAGTAATTATTTTCCTTCATTAACTGATAAAATTCATGCTCATCTTACTGCTAATAAACAAAACAAAGTACTTGTTCATTGTATGGCTGGCATTAGTCGAAGTAATTCGAAATTGATTTAATACCTTTTTTGTTTCTCTATAGATCCTATTTGACTTTAGGTGCTACAATTGTTTGTGCTTATTTAATGCGTTATATGAATATGTCATTACGAGAGGCATATTTATTATGTAAAAAGAATCGTCCAATTTGTTTTCCAAATTTAGGATTCTGGAGTCAACTTATTATATATGAAAATCAGCTCAAAAAAGAAAATAGTGTTAAAAGTAAGACTATTAATTTACTACACTTAAATACTTGATATCTAAGACGAAAATCTTGTTATAATGTAGACGTTTAGTCCGATATAAAAATTTCATCTATGCGTTTCAACCAAATAATAGCTCGTTGACATTAACTAAAAACTGCTTAAAAATCTATCGTACGGAATAGAGTAGAAAGCTGTCAGTCGGGTGCCTTTTCAATTAAAATATCAAAAACGATGATGTTGCTCTTCATCATCACAGTGGGGATTCCTTTACGAGACATTTCTTTGCCATTGAGAATTGTAATAAAGACGTAGCATACATATATATGAGAACAAGATGTTATTAGTGCACGTTCACGCATTGCGGGGGACCAAATTTCTATCCCTACCCTCCCGAAGTCATTTTAGATCATGTTTGACAATAAAAACAAAACGTAAATACAATGACGAAATAGTAGAAAATTCATTTTGGAACTTTCCCATACATAACTTAGCGACTGAAAATTGTTTTTAATTCTATAGATTTTGATGCCGAGAGTATTATTTACATTTAATACTTTAAAACAACCCAATGATGTTTATTCAATTTTACCTTAGAAAGGAATCATAAATACACAATAAAAACAATCGAACTCTTTTTACTCTAAACAGCTGTACTGTAGTCACCGAAAAACGAGTAAATATTTTGTGCGGATGATTTTTACACCTTAGGGTATTTACATATAAAAATTTTCAAATAATAAAAGTTAAAGGAGTATGTATGATGTTTACAAAAATCGGTTTAAAAAGTTGACTAAACATTGGAGTTGGATTGCTGAAAATACAGCCAGTGATGATAAGCTTATTGTATGACTGTCTCATCACTACATATAGATAAGAGATAACATAGAGTGTATACATAGAAAATAGTTTTAGTCGTTTCTTTCAAAGATTTTTTGTCTATTCCTTTCTGTTGTTAGAAATAAATTTTGCGTAAGATTGTATTAGCTTTCAAGAATCGGAAAACAGTTGCATATTTCGGAATAGAAATGAGAATATTTCTCTTTTAACAAAACAAAACGGTAGAATATAAATCAGTCAATCATCGAGATATAGATTGATACCATTATATCATAGAATAGTTGAGCATTTTATGAATTGAGAGAATGTATTTAGACGAAGGAAAACTTCAGAATAAGTGAAACAGAAATAAAAAAGAGAGCTCTATTAAATTAAACTGTTTTTTAATGAGATACTTATTTCCGCAAAATTGAGCAAGATGTTTTTTTGCTTGTCAAGGTTGTGTAGAGGTCGCACAACACCCTGAAAAAATGTTATTTTTTCAGTACTGTCGAAATGTTGTTTTGACGATCAAAGCTTTAGTTTCAACTTACTTTGACGAATAGGTGCGGTATGCTAACTCGAGAAAAGTCACTCCTAACTAGTTGTCTGCGGTTCTCCCTGCGATAGCATCCTCAGTAAGATCGTACTTTCTCTAAGAACAAAAGCAGATTGTATCAATCCTACATCTAATATTTGCTTCTTTTAGAATTGAAAGATTCGATTTATGAACACATTTTTTTCTCTCACTACGCATACGACGGGTGGAATGAATACTAATACTATAGATCTATGAAGCTTTCTTCATAGTGCAACGTTGTGACTGTTTTAAATTTGAGTTCCCCAAGAAGAAAAACCTCGCGTGACTTCATCAAAGTTGTGTTTATCCAAATTTCGAATTTACTTCGTTGGCTATTTAGTGATACAAACTCAATTTGGAATTGTGCCCGATGTTGCGTATGAAGAAATCAAACAATTTCGTGCTCAACAACAATTTTCATCGATGCAATCACCTATGTCATCTTTCAGTTCTAGTAGTAACAATTCTACGACTAACAGCAGCGCCAACAGTGACACAGCTACTAATCAAACTCGGCCAACTGCTCGAGAAACATCCACCAACAATCCATCTGGTCTTGCACGATCGCGGTCTTTAGCAGTAAATCCAAATGGTCGAACAACAATGACTACTGCTTCAACATATATTAATAATTCAGTTTATCAATCACCCATACTTACACACAATAAACAAACATTCCTAAATCCACCACGATTTGGTGTTAATCGTTCACTTTCTAATGGCGGATCACATAATCATGGAAATCCATCTGGACCAAGTACATCATCAACTTCATTTGCTAGTAATCGAAGCGGAAATGGTTCACCGGGTGTGAAACAACGGCAAATAAATCAACGACGCCATCATCCAACCACTGTCACTGTGAATACAGCAGCAACAACAATAAATAGTGAAGATCAACGTTTAAATTTTGAAACAACCTATCGCTCAAGTTTTTTTAAACCAATTGTTCCTTAAATCGAATGACTATTATGTTTTAATATTTGAATGATTGGATGCTTCATTGAATGTGATACGCATTTGTATTTTTTTCTCATTTGTTTTCGAACGTCAGATGCGTGACTTCCAGTTTTTTTTTGGTCTTCTTCTTCGTCCTATGTGATCTTGTTGATAAACCAAATATTATTCTTCTCGGTGTGCACCAAAATAAAATAACAATTCATGTTTGCTTTTATTTGTTCTAGAAGGTTGTGTTGTCACAAAAAAAAATTAATCATTATGTTAGGTATTACAGAAGTGGTCGATAATTTATACATATCTGGTCTTGAATCATCAGCGGCGATATATAACAAAGGTATACGTTCGGTTATTAACATATCATCAGAATGTCCAATGCAAGATCTCGGTCCTTCAGTTGAATATGAAAAAGTTAGCATACCAGATTTACCAACAACGTCAATACAACCTTACTTTGATCGATTAGCAGATCGTATAGATCAACATTTACGACAAGGAAAAAAGACGCTTGTTCATTGTTATGTTGGGCGATCAAGATCTGCATCGATTATTTTAGGTTAGTTTTAAATGATTTTGTTATTAAAAAAGACTCTAAAGAAGAAATTCTTTTTCGACGCGGCAGGTCTTTCTATCATTTATGTTTCTTGTCAACTCCGTATCGCAGCGAGAGAAATGTTTTATATTTCAGTTAACATTTTAGAATTGTCAAGAAAAAAGCGAAAAATTCGTCTACACAGAATATATTTTTCTTCTTTACATTGAAATCTTATCAGCATATTTTCTTTTTGTTTCTAGCCTATCTAATGAAATATCGCCAAATGTCATTACGTGAAGCCTTTTATTACTTGCGTTCACGTCGACCAATCATTGGACCTAATTTTGGTTTTATTAAACAAGTAAGGAACATATTTCATAAAGAATGAAACTATTCACATGTGCCATATAATTATTTTAGTTAGTTGCTTTTGAAAAATCTCTATTTGGTTCTACTACAGTTTCATTTGTTGAAACATCGTTTGGTTCGGTGCCTGATATTTATTTATCAATAGGAGGAGGATCAATAAGTCCTCGTCGACAAACAAATACAATTCCTATTCAAGTGACAAATAGAACAGCATTATCGTCATTATCATCAAGGCCAAGTTCGTTTCTTAGTCGTTCAACTGCGAACTCAGTATCGAATCAAAGCTCAAGAATTTCTTCGAGTTATTCAAATAATAATACTAATACTAATGCATATCGTCCATTGAATTCTTTAACGAACACTTCAAGTACTTATAATAGTTCATCATTTTTACATGATCAACCTGAACCAAGTCGTTTTATTTCAACAGCATATAAGCCTTATGAGTCGATACATGAGCCATATCTCTCATCAAGGTTGAATGCATTGCGAACAGGAAAATATGTTCCACCAATCTTAAGTCGTTTTAATCTTCCTTAAAGAAAAAACAATATTTATTTATTTTTATTTTTATCTTGCCAGATAATATTCTCTTCTTAACCTAACAGAAGTTCTTGTTTTCTTTCTAGTTGGCTTTTACTATTGGGATGATTCGATGGAATGAAAAATTTTTTCTTCTGCTTCGTTTTTCTTCTAACTTTATTGTTCTTTTTTTTTCTTCTCTTCACAACAATCCGGTGTGTGCTTTGCTTAATTCAATTCATAATGATTATTATTATTATTCAATTAAGAATACTATACTTTATGAAAAAATGCCATTTATTTTTTTATTTTATATTAGTAATAATAAAATGAAGAATTTTTATTAGAGTACGTGATTGACTTTATTATTCAATTGTATCATGTTTGCTAAGTGAATTACGGGAATAGAAATGTTCCGCGATTGGAAAAGAAAAACCATGCGTATTGAGATCTAATATTGCTGATAAATGAAATATGTTTCTAATGCAATTCGAATGACTACTTCTGGACAATGAGAAATTCTAGATTTTTTTGAAATGATTTATTTGACAAGTGCAGTTTCTTGAAATTCATTATACTCAGCTAAAAACAATTCTGAAAACGAAGAAACTTTACGCTCAAATATATTAACTAACCAAAAGCAACGAAGGAAATTTTAACAATTTGTTTTTTTTCGATTTGGGACATTCCTGCATGAGAATAATGATGCTGCTATAATTAATTTGAATAAGCAGAGTTCATCATTAAAATTTTTGTTATCTTATTATTAATATTCGCTGTATAAAACTGGAACCTTACTTGTGAAGATTAATATTTAAAAATAATGAGTCATTTGCTCTTTTTGTCAAAGATTTAATATCTTTAATATTTGACAATAAGAAAGCAGCAAATAAAATACTCGATTGAACCATGTGGTCATTTTTGTTGTTGATAACGATTTGCTTATAATCGTGACTATTCATTCAGAAACGGCCTGTTGATCAGAAAAATTATGCTTGAAAATAGTCAATATCAAATCAAAGGTGGGATATGTTCCTTTATTGCCCTAGATTTGTCCACCTTTAAATAATCAAGATAATCAGTTTGCGTTAATTAAAGTCAGCAAAAAAAGCGAAACAATATATGTATGATGCTATTCTGTGTCTTGAGGGTCGAAACTAATGAAAATTACTAATTATAAATTAAGAAATTAGTTTGTCGCATTGAAAAGATCATATCAGTGTATGCAATCAAGTAATAGAAAAACATATTTTAACAGTTATTTTCTACTTGGCCTTCAAAAACATCATAAAAAAGTCGATTGGTCATATCATACTTTATCAACGTTTTGTTCTTTATTTACGACTGTAGCCACAGTGTACTATTGCGGAAAACAAAACACCGTGAGAAAAAACACATAAAAGAAAGTATGTTGTTCTATTTTTTATTTCGGGCATTTCAAAGATTTATTGAAGGTATGAGCATTTTGCTTATAACATTCGGTTACAATACGATCACATTCACAAACTTTATGTGTGCATGAACCTGGTGTATCTTTGCAATATGGAAGAAGAGTTATAGGATCTAAATCCCAACTGTAAACACTGACATAAGGTGAACATGAGAAAAAACTTGATCGATCATTAATTATTTCGTCATAACATTGATCATGAGCTTTGCAACAAGCATCTGTACCATCAACGGGTTCACCTTTACCCCCGAATCCACACCTAAAAGAAACAGAACGTCATTAGTTTCTTATTTAAACGTTTTTTGTTTGAAATTATTTACCAACAACCATAACCATTATAGCTGAGGGCCGATGCGCCTAAGGTTTTTCCAATCATATTACCGAATTGGATTAAATTGCGTCCTTGACTGTCAGGTCCTGGTGCAGGTGTAGCGTTCATTTGAAATACTGAGAGGAGAAAGAGGAATGCTAACGAAAATAATGATGAGGACATTATGGATAGTTAATCGAGTGGAAATCTAAAAAAGATCAACATATAGTCAGGTATAGCCTTTAGTTTAACACTAGCTGCAAGGACATATATCCATATAAAAATAATAGTCCGCGGATCCTTTTAAAGAAATATTTAAATACTTTTCAGTGGATGCGCCCACCTTTGTTGACACGAGAAATTGATAAAAGTAAAATAGTATCCATTGTGAGAACTATTTCAAGATGCGTTGATGATAATAGTAAAAATCAATATGGCGATGCCGGCACATGAGTTATCAGCAAGAAAACAAAATAATGTCGTTATTCAAATTCGTTCTGGCAAAACGAAATATCCAATATCTTTGAAAGAGTTTATATTCTTAGCAGATTGCTACAGAAATAGTGCAGTTTTACGGTATTGATTAAATATGCTTGTTATGATATCGTTATGAACATGAGACGAACTATTGTTGTCCTCATCTTCAGATACTAATCTACTTGTTTCATATAAATCAGCAGATCTGATGTAATCATTTTAGTGTAGGTGCACATCCAAAGCCATGAAATTGCATCAATACAATATTTAGAGAACTGTTTAGAATGAAAGCAAGAGTTCAAATATATCTCTGAATATTCAAGTATTTCGACTGTGTTTCCTAAATCGAATTCGAGTGTTCCGTTTGAAAAATTCTAAGAAATGAATCTAACATTGCGATTTTTAAAAGTCTACCCTTTATAGACAAGGTGTGTGTATGTCATTTTTATCTGCGAAATTATCTATACATCGGCATATTTTCATAATGCATCCAGATTAATCATAAATTATAGAAAAGAGCTCTTCATTAACGAATATCGTCCAATAATCAATATATAAATTGATTCAAATAATTTAATATACAGTTCTGGGTTTTGAGCGTCATTACATTATTATTTATGTACATAAAAAGGCGTGTACATTAGTTTGGTCGTTATCGGTACAACACTAGTCTCATATTTCATCTATTTATAAATATGCATGATTGATTTCATACAAATTATACCTTTGTTTTCGATTTCCTATTAGAAGAAAAAAAAACTACATAGAAGTATCAGCAAAATAAAACATCTTACATATACAATATTATTGAATCTAGAATGTCAATGTAGAAAAAAATGGCCAACGACATCAATAATGAGACTACCAGTAATAATGAACTACCTCCACCACCCTATAATTGGGTTGTTTATAAACTAAATGAAAATGCAGTTGATGGAACTTTATCAGGAAATTCGTTTAGCAATTATCCAGGACCACCATTAACCGATAGCTACGTGTATGATGATCAAAACAATCCATCCGTTAATCACGATAATATAATATCGAGAAACATGCGTATTTATTTATTTCTAAATGGAATAATTACAATAGTATTTGGTTTTACTTCTATTGGTATAGAAATATATCTTATCGCTTTACATTTGATCATCTATTATTATTATGGATTTTGGGGTGGAGCACTTCTCATTGCAATTGGTTTCAATACTATGATTTTATATAGCTATCATCGTGGAATATATTCCTTTAAATTTGCTTATTATTTTTTGTGGCAAAGTGTACTGTTAGGAATTATATTTGGAACTGGTATTGTAATTATGTCAACTGATAAATGTAGTGATAGTGCAATGCAAAATGAGACTGATGATCATTTATGTAAATCTTCCAATAGAATAGTTGATGGAATTTTACTTGGATCTTTTGCTGTAGCATTTCTACAGTCAATTCTAAATGGAATTATTTTTTGTATCTTAAAAAGACAATTTTAGTTTTGTTGAAATTTAATTTCGCAAGATTGTTTCTTTATAAATATTGTAACAATTTTGTAATTAAACCAGCAAAAAAACTTTTTGTCTTCAACTTTTCTATCGTTGCATTAGGTTGACTCGAGACGAGTACTTGAGAAAATCACAATTTCGTTTTTATTGTAAAACCAAATCTTTTATGATGGCGTAAAACTTACGCCAACCGTTATGTTTTACCGCTGCTTATATAAATACAATCGAGATACAATTAGAGGTCATTTATCAGTATTTGAACTTTGCATGAGGAATCTGTTTGCTCTTGAATATAATCTATTACAAAATCTATCTCACTGATACACTTGAGAATAATATCGCTTCTTTGTTGCAATAGTCGAATTGAATTTAATGCATTTTCTTTCAGCGTACACTCAACAGTACTAAATGGTGACTCTACTTGAAGATTGACTGAAATGTAGCCATGCGTGCTGGTACCATGAAAGCTTCACAAGTGTGCGGAATAAGACCCTATGCATATAACTGTTTGGACAGGTACACCATTGTATGTCGAACATTCAATTCATGTTTACAAATCAACATATAGCTACGTATAATGTGCGTGTTTCACTCTGGGAAAACTCAACAAGCAAAGATTTATTTGGGTGTTCTGGTTTCTTTCATTTTGGCATGCGCTTTATTCTGGAATTCTGTTTGCGTGCTGTGTAATGCTCAATTTTTCTGGCAGTGATACGGAATAATCATTATGCTTTTTTCTTCATTATTAAGCTTTTTTTTTTTGAAAGATCAAGTAATACTATTCCATTCCATTGGTTTCTTCTATGCGAGTAAGATTCATGCGATGTTGATGTACTTCACATGAATGCCATCGTAGTCTTTCTTGTTCGTAAGACACAATCATCACAAAGAGATACCCTTGCTGCTAAAAAATAATACAATTAAGATGATCTAGTTAGTAAGTCATTTCGTAGACTGAACTTGATGATTAAAGCCTTTGATATTCAATCAAATTATGCAAAATCTTCTCAAAGTATTTCTTTATTCATGATTTAGCATACTGTCGATGGTTATAATCAACATATAAACATGTTAGCACTGTTATCTTTTCCGATTTTTTTTCCTCTGGATCGTGATTTTTACTTCAAAGAGAACGCTCAGAGAAAGAGAAGAAAACGAATTGTTTTCATATATTTATTTCTGCATATTTTTATAGAGGATTATAATATTATCTACGAATACGCTTTTGATTTCTCAATAGCGTCAGTAGCAAGTAACTGAAAATCTATCTTTCTTCTTGTTAGAATATTCCTTAAAATGAAAAGTATCAACGAGATTTTTCTTTATTACTATTGTATTTTCTTCGGATTTCATGTTTTCCTCTTTCTAATATTAGTTCTACATTTTTCATCAGCTGTCGTTGTTCACCCTTGAGAAATTATCACATTGAAATATTTCTGGTTGGAGAACCGTCATAAAAAATACGATGTGCGAAGAACTGTAAGTAGCATTTCTGATTTCGAATAGTAAAACACATCATTTTTCAAACTACTAGGATTCAAGTTGCTGTACGACTTCGACCGTTCAATCAACGGTAAAGTAAATAGATAGTTATTTTTCAAAAAACATTAGAATTATAATCAATAGAGAAAATGATCGACATGCGAAATCGATTGTTGACGTGGACGGAAAAACCATATTTATTATGGATCCACTATCATCACGTATGTATTCTAATTAACAATAGGGCTACAGGAGACCAGCGAACTTTTTCTTAATGAAATTGAGATGATGGCCTCGAAATATGCGTAAATAATAATTATGAAATCTTTTTCTTTTATCAAATTTTATTATAGAAGAACGAAAACAAGTAAGTATTTATGCATATATTGATTAAAACTAGAAGAAGAAAAAAACTAACAACCTTCATTATATTTCATAGTTTTCGTTTGATTATACGTATTGGTAAGTTAAAAGAGACTTCGAAACGAAATTCAAAATGCATTGTTTTAGGTCACATGATGACTTCATTCAAGCTCCTTCAGCAATCTTTCAAGCTGATGACATTTCATCGTCGTATAATTCTCAACGAAAACTTTTCGATGATTTCGGTCGAGATTTATTGAAAAGTGCATTCAGTGGTACAGTGAAGTTCAAATCAAGAGCTAGATTTTATTTTGTTTATTTTTCTTAGGATTCAATTGTTCCGTATTTGCCTATGGACAGACAGGATCTGGCAAAAGTTATTCAATGATTGGTTATGGTGTTAATCGGTATCAGATTCAATCGGATTTAATAAGAAATAATCATAGGGTTTTTGCTTTTACTAGGGGACTAATACCAATCACATGTAATGAATTATTCGAAGAAATTGAAAATAAGAAAGATTCTCATACTGTACGTATAGTTGAATTACAATTCTACGAAATTTTGAGAATATATCGGAATCTTAGCGTCTAGACTATGCTAAAATCGACAGTCACCTAAAATACTAGTCTGCTATATATAGAATAGAGTCCCGCAAGGCAGGGCTAGGGTACAAAGCTCGTAGGGCAGGGCAGGGTAAGGTTACGAAAACAAAATATATAGGGTAAAAGTAGGGTATATAGTTCGCATAAATAAAAAATTTATAGAGCAGAACTTAATATAAATTTCTGACATCTTTTTGGGCAAAAACAGTGTACAGAATGATGTCATAATCTAAATTCATTATTTGATTCTCGTTGAAAATCAATAAAATATGCTGAAACATAACGAAAAAAAACTTCATGTTGACTTTTCCTTGAACCTCAAACTCTAAGGATATGATAGGGTGTAAGATGAAAAATCTCTGTGATAGGGCATGGTAAGGGTACAAAGCCCATAGGGTAGGGCAGGGCTAGGTTACGAAGTTACACGATAGGACAGGGTTAGGTCACAAAAAGTCATAAACTGCAGAACTCTAATATAGAATAAAAACCAAATGATGAATCGTACGAGAAATTATAATATCGCATGCTGTTTCCAACATAAAAGAGATCCATTGGTAACAATGAGTCTCCTTTGAGAATTACATGTTTTTCAAAACAGCGAAATCAAGTTGCTAAAAACCGTATATCACCGATTACTTTCCCATGTGATAAAAAATACACTAATTGAGTATTCACATTGAAACTATATTCTATATATAGTAGATGAAAGTAATAGCTTAAATCAACAATGCGTGTGGCTTCTCCGTTTAAGCATCACCACATCCTTTCGTAGTCTTTGAATGTAAAATTCATTCTAGCATTTTCAAGTCACATTATCAATGATGGAAGTATACAATGAACAAGTTCGTGATTTACTTTCGAGAAAGATGCCAAAAGCATGTACGTAGAAATCTTAAAATCTAAAAATAAACTGAATAAAGAAATATTTCCTAAGGTCTTACTGTTCGACAACATCCAACATCTGGCTATTTCTATCCACAAGATCTTTGTACTATGCCGGTGGATAATTATAAAGATGTTGAACGTCTTTTAAGTGAAGGAATACAAAATCGAACAATAGCTTCAACAAACATGAATCGTACTAGTAGTCGAGCACACACAATTGTCACGATTCATCTCGATCAAATAATTCAAACTAATTATGATGAAATAAAACGAATGAGTACTATGAATTTTATTGATTTAGCTGGTAAAAATAATTTTACTATGCAAATAAATATTTCTCTGTTTTTAATGTTTCTTAAGGTTCAGAAACACTGACTAATCCAGGAATATCTGGTGATCGATTAAATGAGCGAACGAATATTAATCGATCATTATCAACATTTGAAAATGTCGTATCGGCATTGGTCGATAGATCGTCAGGAGTAAAACAAAAATGTTTTGTACCATATCGAGAATCAACATTAACAAAATTAATTCAAAATTCACTCGGAGGTAATAGTAAAACAATAATGCTTGCTACTTTATCACCTGCCGATGTTAATTACCATGAAACATTGAACACATTGAGTTTTGCTGATCGTGTTAAACGTATTAAAAATTTTATTAGCATCAATGAAATTGCATTTGACAAATTTATTCATCAATTAAAAGTAAATTGAATAGAAATTAAAACTTTATTTTATTTTTAACTTTAATAATAATAATAATAATAGGAAGAAAATCAAGATTTTAAATCATTAATTGAAACAGGAAATTATAATTTACAATTGGATGTCAAACCTGGTATGTCATCACAAGAAATCGAAGTAATTAGAGAACAATTGAAAGAGAATATTAATGAACAAATTGAAAATAATGAAAAAACTTTACAAGATTCAAAATGTTCATGGGATGTTAAGGTATTGAAATGAAAATGGTTGATGCTAACGCTCGACTATGATCATGAGATTTGTTTTGTGTATTTTTTCTTTGGAAAAACTGAATATTTTAAGGGATTTTACCACACATGCTTCTGTAACACCTTCATTTAATCATCATGTACTATCGATTATTTGCAAGGAACATTTTACTAGCCATTCTCTACTAATTTATTTTTCTATGTAGCTTCAACATGCTCAATTAGCGATGAAATACTCATTGATATCATTTAAAACATCACAAGTCGACCGTACAGATCCATTTCTTGTTAATCTACATGAAGATCCAATATTATCCTATGTTATCTATCATGATTTAAGTACAGACGAAATAACCATTGGCAGTCGAAATTGTACAATATGTCTAAATGGTTTAAGTATATTGGAACGGCACGCTATTATTCGACATATTGATCTGAATAAATATGAATTAAGTCCAGCTGAACCAACGGCAAGAATTAAAGTCAACGGTTATAATTTAAATGGGTAAATAAATAGATTATTTTTATGATTCGCAAGGGCTTACTCTAATATTTGCTCGTTTGATTATTTAGAATTGCGTATCTTCAACATAGAGATCGTATTTTATTTGGTGCAAATCATTTATACGTATTTTTAAATCCATTAGTCGAACAAGAATCCGTATCGGACATATCGAAGATAATAACATGGGAATATGCTCAAAAAGATATTGCGAAAGCAAAAGGTTTATTGTTCGTCGATAATACAATGATTGAACAAGAAGATTTTGAACAAAAAGTTTTAAATTTACTACCATTAATTTCTGAAGCTAATTTAATTAGTGAAGAACTTAATAAATATCGATTATTTGAAATTATTCTTATGCCACTATCCTCCTGGGAAGGAATACCAGTGCCAGGTTCAAAGTAAGAAAAACATAAAGAAATCATCAAAATTGATTGTTGTTTAATTTTTTAAAGATTGTTGGTTAGAATGAAAAATATTGTTACTAATAATGTTTGGTTTTGGGATGATGTTAAATTTCTTAATCGAATCTACATCATTAAAGTAAAATATTAGTCTATTGAAAAACAAATTATTCAAAAGCTATTTGGTTTCTAGGATCATTATGAAAAATTTCTCGATGGAAAAGAAGATATTTTATACATTTCCAAAGAAGATGATCCGTAAGACACTAAAATGAATGTTATCTGTTTAATTCTTGCCGCTATAATTTGATTAGATTTTGGGATCCGTTAGAAGATGTTCTTATTGGTACTGCTAATGTATTTCTTCAAAGTTTGATGTATTGTATGGATTTCGCCGATGAAATTAGCATTTTTGATCATAAAGTAAGCCGTATAAAATAGACTTTTAGAATTATCTCGATATTTGTTTTCTTTTTTTGAACAATCTTAAGTGTTTGGAACAAGGATGTATTAGTGTTAATCTAAGTCCATGTTTGCCAAATGGTGATGCTTTAACGAAAGAAAAATTTATTGATCAACCCGATGAACTTCTTAATAAACCATACAATTTCAAAGTAAATCATTATCTTTTTGATGTTATGTAAAAGACACATTTCTATAGATAACCATAAATCATATTGAAGTCAATGATGAGCATCACAGTAAATGTCTTCGTGTACGTTATAAAATTTATAATGAATTCAAATTTACTGAAACTAAAATTATATGCCGACATGCATGGCGTGCTCGTATAAATCAATCACGTATTAAAACCGTACCTAATATTGATAATGTAAATTCTAGACAATGAATTTCTTCATCTCACTTTTATTTTTATTTTTTTGTTAATAGAATTGGTTGACTTTTTTTGATAATGGTTGTATTGTATTGCAAATATTTGCTTCACAAGATGAGAAAAAGTCTGGCGCTGATCTATTCAAGTTTACAACTCGAGTATAGTGAAAATTCATTTTTCTACAAAAACTATAAATCAAATTTGTTCTCTATTAGGAATTAAAAATTATTGAACAGAATCGAGTCGATAATACACCAATGCATTCTAACTATCCAAATATAAGCTTACCGAATGATCCTAAATTGAAACTTGAACTAACACTTCTTCATAGAAAATATACTCGCCTCGAGCAAAAACAAAAACGTATTCAAGTAAAGTTTAAATATTTTCTTTTTGTTGTTTCATAAATATTGCTCTTGGTTTTTTTATAGCAACTATGTCGAAAATGGGAAGCCAATCATGATCATGCTGAACTTCATAGATGTCTATCAGCAATTACATTTAGTTCTGGAACGCAGTTAAAGCCAACAAATGTGCAAAATAAAGATAATCTTATGGAAATTTATTTATTTGGCAAAGAAGAACAAGAATATCTAAATGATATTGAACAAAATGATCCAGACAGACTAAAACATGTGAGTTAAAAATGACTAGTGAACTCGCCTATTTTTTTCATAATCAACTACGGACGGAAGAAAAAAAACAATTCTTTTACTTTTCTTTAGTGGAATGACTATTATGAAAAATTGGCATTGAGACAAAATAATACTTCACTTTCGTATCATGTTAGTCAGAAATGTTCACCATTCTTTAGCCGAATGAATACAACTTCATTTCAACGACCATCACTAACTAATCAGCTGAATCATACTAATCGATTGATTCGTAGCAGTACATCGCAATTGAATCAAGACGACGATCAAGCTAGTAATAATCACACTATGAATCCAAGTCGATTACGCTGGAAACGCGCAATAAAATCGAATAAATTTCAAAGAGGAAATGAACAAAATAAAATACCTCCAATTCCAAATAATGAAACTAACTCAGCGGCTTGCACAATACAATAAAACTATCTATTTAAATTGAAACAGTCAAAATGCAAATAATTCTTCCGAACAGCGAACTGTATATTAAAATTATCAACAAACATTTTATGATTCGCTTATCTTATTTTTAATTTTAAAATAAAAGTCAATGCTTTTCTTTCTCATCTCATATTTTCTATTGATTAGAAAATCGATTCAAGAAGATTCTTTTGTTTTCATAGAATTATTGAATAATTGAATTCAATAGGTGATCTTTATGTCGAATATCTCGTTATCTATTGATTAGATGTCAAACTTGCTCTACTAATTTGTTTTTAAACATAACTAATTAGTCAATTAAGAGTAATACATCAATTATGTTGACTAAAGTAACAGATGAATTTATTTATGCATACAATCAACATGCGAGATAACAGGATGTTTAACTCAGTTCGATTTGTAATTGTTTTATTTACGTTATTGATAATATAGCTATGAAACGATACGTGCAACCGAGATTATCGATCTCAGAGAGAGAGAGAGAGAGAGAGAAAATATTGACGGCGTCATTCTCATTGTTGTTGCTGTTATTGTTATTATCAATCCTGCACATGATATGATTTCTCAGAAGTCGATCTATGCGGGATAGCAGACGCAAACGTTATTGACTATTGATAAAAGTAGGAGGAGAACGACGAAAATGAATTTTAGCTTTCTATCCTCAATATAATGTTGTACTATTTTCTGAAGACAGTCAATATATATATATATCGGATAGGAGTGATTAAAGGATATACGACAGCAAGAGATAAATTGTTGTTTATATAGGAAAATACAACGAGAGAAAAGTTCAAATAGGGATAACGGCAAAAAAAGAATGATTCCCTATTCTATGATAAATAGACGTAGGAAAAGCAGAAGGGTGTTAGACATAAATCTCTACGACTAGCAGCTAATGGCAACAACACAAACGATCAAGGTTACTCTACAACGAGATAGTTTGCATACCGCATGGGGTTTTCGCTTACAAGGTGGAGCTGATTTTCGAACGCCATTTATTGTTAACAAAGTAGATAAAAATGAAAACCAAAATAGAATTTAATCAACATCAATTTTTGATTTTTCTCTCTGTCATTTAGCTTATTGCTGGTAGTCCAGCTGATGGAAATCTTCAACGTGGTGATATTATTCTTGAAATAAATCAAAAGCCAATTAGTTATATGATTCATGCAGATGCACTTGAATTAATACAACAAGCTGGTGGTCAAATAGCATTTCTTATAGAAAGGTTCAAACAACAGAAGAAAAATAATATTTGCTTAATCTTCAGTCTTTTTTTGTATTCGCAGAGGAGCTCATCTACATCCTCAGGCACCAGTTGTACAAAATCAACGTTCAATGTCGGCTGTACCATGGTCAAATGCAAACACAAACACAAATACAAATTCAAATACTCCTTGGTCATCACCCACACATCAACTTAGTCCTATGGTATAAAATTGTTTCGAATTGCTGTGTCATATTTCATTTCAATTTTTTTTCTTAGTCATTTTTTCGAAATCGACCATTGGAAAGAATACCTGAGCCTAAACCATTGCTTAGGTATGTATAGCACTGATTTTATATTCACATTTATAATCATTGTTTTCTATTTTGTGTGTGTGTGTGTCGTTTAGTCAAACAGGTAGTCCCATGATGCCTGGTCCAGTTCCATCGGTATCAACAAAGACACGTGGCTATGTACCACAACCATCGTTTCATACGGATCGATTCAATTCACAGGAGAATTCGTCGTATTCTCCAGTTCGTTTTGTTTATCCAGGTCCAACATATAATAGTCGTAGTAGAGCAATATCAACAACAGAAACTTATCAAAATTCCTATGATAAACCATCATGGAAAGAACCGTTTACTAATGATTCTGATCGATATATACCTTCCTATCAGAAAAATGTTCAAATAAATCCTCATGCCCAAAAACAATTCTATAGTCCACCACCGACTCAAACACCACCAGCAAATCTTATTCATCGTCAATTTAATTCACCTATATCACTTTATTCAAGTGCTAATGTACAAGAAGTTATGAATCATCATATTACCCGTATCAAGTAAGTGTACTAAATAAAATTAAAATTAAAGCATACGTTGCTTTTTCTTTTAGTCCTTTGAATCAAGGCGAATATATAACTGACTTTTAATGTATGTTTACTATTCTACTGAAATTATATTTGAAAAAGATTTTTCTTTTAGTGTTATTCCGCCCAATGCCTAAAAACAGTTACGAACTATTTATGATACTACTATATTACCATCGAATCCTACAATATACCTCAGCGAGTGTACCTAATTACTTTATGAAATATACTGAAACAGTTTTTTATATCACAATTTTGATATAAGTATTTGTGTAGAATTAGTTGTTTCTTTTTGTTTTTTGGTCGTAATGAATATTACTTTTTCTATGTATGTTCTATTTGTGTTAATTGAATAGCAAATCTAGATCTATCAAGGATATATATATATATATAGAGAGAGATATATATATAGTAGTTGATTTGTAACTAAAATAAAAATGAATACAACCTATGTTCATTGCGTATGTTTAAATTACAAGCTCCATTTTCTTAATCGATATCGCAAATAAGATTCTGATTATTTATGAGCAATTTCTTGATCATCTTTACATAACTCCCAATGGTGGTAAGTAGCGACATCTACATGACAGCGTGTTAACCTCAATTAAATTAAGGCTCATAAGTTACTTTATTTATTTTATTGAATTAATTAAAATTTTATTTTGTATATTATTGTCTTCGATTTCTATTTATTGAAAATTTGACTGATTAATTATTCAAAACACATCATAATCGAGTCCAATTAAAGAATTCTATCATGGCCATCACACTCACAGTGACGTGCATATGACCATGAAAAAAACAAATTGTTGGTTCATTTGTGTTGACATATTTCTCAATGTCTATACATTAATCAATATCAACGATCTATGAAAATCTCCAGTCGTATAATCGATTTATATCTTCATAGACAATTTATCGAGACGAATAGAACTTAATAAACAAAACTTTTCTAAAAATGTTTTTTTCATTGTTTATTAATAGGTTCCTATCGTTTGTTTGTTTTTGTGTGCTGTTATATTTTCTTATTTCAGACTTAAGTATTTGTCCTTGTTCAATTTTCAGTTCTCAGTTCAACTTCCCTTTTACATTAACGAATAAATTCATTTAATATACTATGTAAGTATTTTTATCTTGAACAGTTATTTTCATGGATACAATAAAAACTGAACATTATCAGTGAAATTTTGACACTTTTAATAAATTTTTTTGTACCTAGTTTCAAATGACAACAATTAATTCTAATAATGGTGATGGGCAAACATCACCTATGCCTGAAGCTAATGGTCAGAAACCCGAAGATGATAGAAAATTATTTGTCGGTAATATATAGTTTTTTTTTTCTATTCATATTCATAGAGAGCGAGAAAAAAACGAGGTTTTCTTCATTTGTTCTAGGCGGTTTAACATGGGATACAACACAAGATGATTTACACGAATATTTTTCTAGTTTTGGTAATATTCTTGATTGCTCAATTAAACATGACCCAACAACAGGACGTAGTCGTGGTTTCGCTTTTCTTATCTTTGATAGAAAAGATATTGTCGATAAAATTCTTTCACAAAATGAACATTTTGTCAAAGGTAGAAAAGTCGATCCTAAACCTGCACATCGTCGGTTGACTGCGACAAATAATAATCATATATCAACAATGACATCATCATCATCAAATTCAATATCAAATAATAATCGTAAAGTATTCATTGGTGGTCTCGATCCGAACTTTTCTGATGTACAATTACGTGAATATTTTTCAAAATTTGGTACAATTGATGGTAAGAAGAAAAACTAAAATCTCAAAAAATCTATTGAATATTTATCTTTCTTAGATATTGATTTACCATTTGATAAAGAAAAAAATGAACGACGTCCATTTTGTTTTATTTCATTTCAAAATGAACAATCAGCTCAAGAAGTACTTCGATTACAAAGACATACGATTGGAGATAAAACTGTCGATGTCAAACGTGCAAAACCAAAAACTTTAAATAATCAACAACAACATCAACAAATTTATGATTCCTATGGACAACAAAATATCTATGCTAATTATGGAACTGGTGTTCCATCATATGGGGTTAATGCTTATTCTAATGTTGATCCGTAAGAAATGATTTATTACGATTTTAAACTAATATTTAAAGGAAATGCACATCCTACCTGTCATAGTGAAGGTTAAAGGACTACTTCATCATTTGATATTAATGAAATCGGCCGATTTAAAGTATCCCTGTGATTCAGAGCAAGGTTTTGATATATTTCATAGATAATATGTAACTGTTAGAATTATTGCAAAAATCAGACATTTAATTCTAGTTATGCAACATGGAGTAGTTATCAATACAATCAATCAGGTAATCAAGGAAATTATTCCTATGGCGGTTCTGATCCAGTAGGCATTCCAAATTCAGTGACATTATCGTATCCTCAATATTCCCAACAATCGAATTCTCAATATTCCTATGGCCCATCAAACGCAGCCAATCCTAATGAATATTATCCTCATTATGGTTATGGTGCTACTCATGCAACATCAAATGTCTATGCAGCTGATCCCAATGGTTTGTTATCTAACTCTTATTTTTCGTCCTTATGTTTTTCTCTTTCTATAGTCTATGGTGGCGGTGGTGTTGGTGCTTATGAGTATAATCCTTATTATACATCCGGATGTGTCAATGCTAACAATGTCATAGTTGATAATGGCACAGGACAACAAGGAGATAATTCGCCGAATGATCCAAATAATTATGATCATGATAATCATTATGGAAAAACTAAAGCATCTATTGTGTCGAATTCAAATTATCATGCATATCCAATTATCTAGACAAATTTTAAACAGCGTAGAATTTTTTTAAATATATCTGTTATTATTAATCTGACATATACGCAAGATGAATTCATATACACACACCCATACACACACACACACACACACACATAGATATTCGATAAATCCATATTATTATTATTATTATTGTTATTTTTCTTCGTATAAACTAAAAAGGAAATAACAGCCCGGTGTATATAGGAAAACGTTAATTTGTTGCTTTTTTCTTTCTTTTATATCTTGCGCGATATTGTCATACCGTCTATGAAATTTTACTTTGTGTGCGAACTTTTTTTTCCAAAGAACCGTGATAGATTACCAAAAAAGAAAAATAATGCCAAAGAAGAAAAAAAAAGTATGATAGTAATAACAAATACAAAAAAGAAATAAAACAAAATCAGGAACAACATGTCTTCTGTTTTCATTAGGAAAAATTATCGTCTATGATTAATTTGTGTTTTCTATTTTAGATAAAGTTGATGTTAGCCGTTTTTCGTTCCTCTATCGACATCGATTAGTTTTTTCTTTTGGCTTTTGCTTCCAATTATGTCCTCTGTAAATTACGGAAATGAAGTTATAACTTCAAATGATGAAACAACAAATCCATCGGGAGCTATTATTCAACATCCATATCTTAATCCAAATGTTAATGTTGCTTATGCTGCAGCTGCAGCCGTGGCGTCATCAGCATCAAGTATAGGCTCATATCAAAACTATTACGATCATGCATTGCCAACACAACAACTTTTACATGTTCCACCAGCGGCTGGTTTCTATCCAGCTGCAACAACAGTATTAAATCATCCACATCATACAGATTTTAATAATTCATCGCCATCAGTTGCATCATCATCGAGTTCAATCGAATCAGCACGTAAAACAACGAATCGAAAACGAAATGCAATTGATCCAGAAAAACTGCCAGGAGTAGCATTATCAACTAAAGCAAATACAAAACGAAAACAGGTATGTTTTAATCATAATGGACAGTCATTGAATTTTACATTAGAAATAATTGCGATTGTTCTTCGTTCGACGAGCGCATTTACGAGTGTACGAAATCATGTTCTCTCGTCTTACCATGATGATGTAATATGCACTCGATAGTAATATGGGTCACCTACTTTTTTTTTGTTCTATTCTCTATATTTTATGATTAGATATAGTTTTATAGTACGATTGAATTTGATTTCGTTTTAGCCAAATGATGATGAACTTGATGATGATGATGATGATGACGACGAAGAAAATAAATGCTATTTACGTGGTGTTTCAATGCCAAATGTTTTAATGTCTGCGAATCATCCACATGGTGGCGTAGGAGGTGGTGAAGAAGATAAAGAAAAACAAGCACGTGAAAATCATTGTGAAATTGAACGTCGTCGTCGTATAAAAATGGCAACTTATTTTGCTGAACTATGCGATATGGTTCCAGCATGTTCAAATCTAGCACGTAAACCCGATAAGTTGACAATATTACGTATGGCAGCACAATTTATGAAAAATTTACGAACAAATAATAATTCGTTAACATTAAATTCCACACAAATATCTCAACAACAACAAATTGATTTACATAAACCATCATTTCTTAATGATCAAGAATTAAAATATTTAATGGTGGAATCATGCGATGCATTTTTATTTGCATTAAATTGTGACAACTTACGTGTTATGTATGTAAGCGATGCTATTCAACATATACTTTCTTATACATGTCAAGATTGGTATTCAAGATATTTCTATGGTATGAATATTATTAATATTCTATTGGCTTGTAATAATAATAATAGGAGATTCTTTATCTTTTAAGATTTCGTTCATCCTGATGATGTTGAAAAGCTTCGTGAACAATTAAATTTGCAAGCACAAGATGGAAGTTCCAATGTAAACGGCCGAGTTTTGGATCTTAAAACGGGCACAATTAAAAAAGATGCACATTCTGCAGGTGCTCGATCAGGCAAGTTTGGCTTCATTAACATAGACATTTGATGAGCGTATTTTCATCGAACGTTTTCTTCTTTTAGTCAGTTCAAAACGATCATTTATATGTCGACTTCGTGTTGGTTCAACAAATCCAATTGATCATACTCATCAAAATCCATTTGTAAATCCTTGTATATTACGTCGACGTCATCGTACATCATTGGGCCCATCGATTGATGGTCAGCTCTATGAAGTAGTTCATATAAGTGGTTATATTCGAAATTTAAATATTCATCATCATCCATCAGCACATCATGACAATCCATCGCCGTCTTCATCATCGAATACCAATGGTCAAATGGCATTTATTGCAATAGCTCGCATACAAAATTCATGTTTACCAAATGTCAATGATTTAACGAATGGTTCAATATCATCATTAAATTCATTAACAACAGAATTTACATGTCGCTGTAATAGTGATACAAATGAAATATTATTTATTGATCAACGTTGTACACCGATTATTGGCTACAAAAGTCATGATTTATTACATAAAGTACTCTACGATCAAATACATATAGAAGATCAAATGAAATTTCAAGATTTATTTAAACGAACAGTTACACAAAAGAATCTCCCAAATACATCGTCGAATTTAACAAATATTATCGTACGATTTCGTACGAATATAGATAATGAATATGTTTCATTGAAAGCGTCAACCTATGCGTTTTGTAATCCATGTACAGATGATATCGAATTTATAATTGTCACATTTTTATCAAATCAAACACCAAATAAAACATCGGTTATTGCAAATTCGAATGATTACAATCGATTGCCCTATGATACATATACAAGAAATCCAAGTGCAATTGTGCCGAATCCAATAGCACGTTATACACAACCATCACCATCGACATATAACAATCAAGACGGACAAGATTATTCAACTGGCAATGCCACTAATGATGGACGAACGTATGCAAGTAATAATGGTGGTTCAGCATGGGCTTCAGCGAATGATAGTTGGTCAGCGGGTAATCCAACAGCAGCCAATACTGATTATGTTGATACGCAAGCAACACTCGCACTCTATCATCAATATCATCAGTAAATAATCAATTCATTTTTGTTTGTTTAAATGATTGCATCGAAGAATTCTTTTGTTTCTATTGTATATTTAATATTCAGATAGTGCTCGTTTTTTTTTCTTTTTTTTTGCCTATATTTGAATTTCTTCATCGTTTTGTGCATTTTATTTCTTGCCGCATTGCGACAAAGCTTTTCATGGCAATATTGTCTGTTTTTACATGCTTTATATCTCACTATTTTATATTGCGCACATAAAACCAAAAAGTCAGTAGTTTCCAGTCATCGAAACAAGAGAACGATCTATTTTGATGTCGTTGTTTGTTTTTGTCATTTTAGTATATGTGTTTTCTTTTTTGTTTTGTATAAACATATACATATATATCTGCATATTCAATAATAGACAATGAATAACGAAATTTTAGTTCGTTGTAAGGTCTGCTTAAACATTTTGATAAATTCATTTTAAGTAATTACAAATATTCAAAAACTAAAAACTATGCGATGGTTTTGTGTCCTTCACCTGACATGCTTCAATTCGCGTATGCTCGATATATTATAACGACACACATGTGATAAATGATGCATTGAGATAAGTGAGAATAACGAAATAGGTTTGTTATAACTTCTAATTCTTTTTTTTTTGTTTCGAATCAGTCTAAAATGTATACTATATTGTTTGTTTGATGGCATTTCATGATTCGACGTATTCGTTATCGTTTGAAATCATTTGGTGGCATACGAATTTATATTCTTTCCACATGTTGTTTATTTATTTTTGTTCAATTGTTAACAGCGAAATTATTTTATTCGGAAAAACCACCAACACCAGTATTGAGTCGTCTCTATCCGGATATGCCTATGTTAATGGATCTTCGTTCGTATTCAGTTTGTCATCCAAAAACGTTATCGTTAGATAAGTTAACTGCATATTATCATCAATATTCAAAACAACAAGTCTGTTTTCTTATTGAACATCTCGATGGTGGACCCTGGTGGTCATATGTGACACAAGAATTTGCTGAAATTTTAACACATTTAGAAGAACTTGGTATTCGATCAAATATAACATATCGACCATTTCCACAGCATATAAAATTTGATTATCAAACAAATTTAACGAGATATTTTTTAAATGGATGTCACTTTGATGAGCATGCGTATATTCAAAATAAAGTTCTCATTGTTGTTCTCATTTGGGATGTAAATAGTCTTCTATGGCATAGAATGCATCATCAATGGTCTTCATTATTAGAAAAACTTCAAATACGTATTACAATTTTTATTGATGATCTTCATTTTACAACAAAAAACAGTTTTTCAAGTCGCCAATATTTATTTCAATCGATAGCATCAGAAATATTTTCAACATATGCATATATTTTTCATAACTATTATTTCAATATAAGTTCGTCAAAAATAACTTGGCTACCTCATGCAGCATCATCATTGTCATATCATACAATAAATCGATCAGCAGAAAATCTTCTTTTTGTTTCAGGTGCTAATTTATTTGAATGGTACCCATGTCGTTCACGTGGTTATCTCCTTTGTCGAATTCGAAAAGATTTAACAGCGTGTTTAAAACATCCTGGTTATGCTGAAACAATGAAAAATGATAGCTCATATTTTTATGGTGGAAGAAGATATTTTTCTTATATGAAACAATATGTATTCGGTTTAGGAACATGTCAATCTGTTCATTATGCTATTGCTAAATTATTTGAATTGCCAGCTAATGGTCTTGCACTTGTAACAACAAATGATTTGATACCAATATTGGAACGGCTTCACCTTTACCATAATGAACATTTTTTAACAATAAAATGTTCATCTGTGAATCAATTAATAAAAGAAATTGTACGCTTACAAAGTCTATCAAAAGATACCATTGATAATATGCGACTTAAAAGTCAAGAAGTTGTATATGAACGTCATTTAATCCAACATCGAGCTGAACTCTTACATGCTCGTCTAATGGCTCAAGCTTTGATTGCCATGTCTTCTTCTGATAACGAACGTACAAAATGGGAACAATGGGGTCGATATTGTGATTCTTAATATAAAAAAGTCTCCATTATACACAGCTCTTGATTATCTTTTTTAGCTTGTGTTTATACCTTAAATATGAGATCTGAAGTAGTTTTTGACATGAAATACTCAGCTTCTAACATATTACTTTTCTTGTGCAAAAAATGTAAATGAAAACATAAAATAAAATCCTCATATCAAATATACTGGTTCATTTTCCCTCTATTATCTATGACCAATAAAGATTCTAGCGCGTTTCGTTCAACGATTCATATTGTAGAGGTTATTCGATCAGTGTCGATTCACCACGTGCACCGTACTCTCTCCGTTGCATCATAAACTATGATTTTGACTTGTGACAATTGTATCACAAAAAAGTACGATAAGGAAGTCAGATGATGATATTTATCACCATTTGCAATCAGTTTTATTATTTTTTTTGATGAGCTACTACCCAGGTATATCAAAACGGACCACCGTAAACCGGCGTAAGATTACCGTAAACGGTCGTTTTTGCATCGTACTCCCATCTAATAAAAACCGCATGAAAACCGCCGGTTTACCGCGGTTTTACCGGTCCGGTTACCGGTTCCCATTACCGCAGAACGGATAAATACCGCGGTTTACCGCAAAAAATGATCCGGTATTCGCAACATGGGCTCCGTCGTAAAAACGGCCGTTTTAAGCCGTATTAAGGCGTTTTAACAGGAACAGTATTACGGTATACACGGACACCGTATATCAGCCGTAAAACCTCGTAAAGTCGGCGTAATACTATCGTATTCTATAAAACATACGACCGTATTACTGCCCCTGTTATACGGGGAAAATACGGCACGTAAAACGGCCCGTATTTGTATCGTATACGACCGTTTACTGATCGTTTTCTTCGACCGGGGTACCCACTCCTCAATAACTTCTAGGAAGAAGTTCAACTACTCAACTTTAATCAAATAAAGATCATATGATCACCATGTTTGTTATTTATCAGTAATAATGCAACATATTTGAAAATATATAAACTAGTGACGTAACCAGGATTTGCCGGGTGGTTGGGTTGAGCCCTAACGTTTTTC
Organism: Rotaria magnacalcarata; assembly: GCA_900239745.1. Lineage (NCBI taxonomy): Eukaryota > Metazoa > Rotifera > Eurotatoria > Philodinida > Philodinidae > Rotaria > Rotaria magnacalcarata. The sequence goes on from OENM01000810.1 coordinate 42,475, forward strand.
AAAAACTTATTTTTGGTGAGTCATCATTTTTTTCCATAGAACAAGGATGCGATGCAATGATGTATTTATCTGGAAATTTGTTTTTAACATAACGCTTCGTTTGTTTATTAAAAAGAAATACATAATCACGAAGTTCCACTTTAAAAAGAACTCTATTGTTTTTGTGCAAATCAGAAGAATTATCCAGAAGTTTTTCGAAATTAATGTCGAAATCACATTCCCAAGTCAATGATTCTGGAGAACGGATACTGCAGAAACCGGCAGGAAAATACGGAAAAAACCACTATATCCTGCAGGAAAACACTGGAAATCGCGAGAATCGGAAACAGCATTCCGGCCGGAAATTTTCGTTTATTTTCCGGTTATTCTCCAATCGGTTCCTGCCTGAAAGCACAGGAAATCGTTGGGAATTCAGAGGAAAAATCTCGAAAATTTCCGACCGGAATACTGCTTCCACGTTCCAGTGGTTTCCGGTGTTTTCCTGCCGTTTCCCGCCGTACGAGTTCGACCTGGGATTCAACCGACTATTCGACATTACATTATGTACGGTGGTTTTGTCTGCTTCATTTTGCTAAATGTACTTTCTTCTTGAAAGATGAGCGTAAAAACGATTAAATAGTACCACGTTTTAACTGTATATTATTCAGTTGCATGCTAACAAAAATACTATCTATTTTGAATATATTTACGATGCTATTTGTGTAGCTGACTTTTATTGTAAGATCATTTTAAGTAAAGAAACAAATCATTGATCAAGTGAAAATGCATCAATAATTAATGCAACGATAGAGGGTCGTCTATTCTGAGAAATAAAAGGTTGAGTAAATATATACTGAATAGACCATTATAATTTAGGTATCAACCGAAAAAGAGACAGGAGCGAATGCAAACATGTTGTGTTATTGTGTCTAACGTTATAAAAAAATATTTTTTTTAAGTGGTCGGTGGTAGGGCGCAAAGCCCCGGTGGTTGGGTTCAGTCCAACCATGCTCTACCCTGGTTACGCCACTAATATAAACCTCCTGATAATTATTTTTTTCCATGAACACTCTTTCAAGTCGAGTAACATATAAGCACCACATCAACTTCACCGATTCGCATTATTTGATCCAGTTATTCGTCTCTCATCATTATGTTCTAATTATCACTGTATCAAGGGCATTGAGCTACAACCATCTCTTCCAACGGCAATCGAGACCATTAATAAATTAATTTAAAATATTGCTGATCCTCAGAAAAAGACGGCCTCTATTACACAAGATTGTTTATATGAATGGAATACTCATTTTTCAAAGAACTATGCAATCTACTTGATAATAGGCTCTAGGATTACGTTAGGGTGTGCTCAGATGATATTCTGATATTTTCACGTACTTTTAAAAAATATCTGAATTTCATAAAACATAATGATGAAAGAATCACAGCTATTACTGAACTACCAAAGCGAAAGACAAGAAAATAGCAATATTCATTTGATGAATTTAAACTGCATATCAACCCCATTGGCTTTTAATAACTGACTGATCTGATATTGGTATTGGGTGGTTAGGGAACATTTTACGACGCGGTACTCGATCATATGCAAATAATTCTGATATTATCATTGAAATAGATCATAAACCATATGAAATAAGAAACGTATGATGAATTGGATTTTTAAATTACAAAAAATATTATAACAAATTGTTGCAGTCAAATATCGTGAAGGTGCTAGTAATATATAGATGCTAGCTAAATCGCAAGCCACTCTTCTTTCGGAGCAGTGACTTTTCTTAATTGTTCTTCTGATAGTGTGATCACTTTTACTCACTGCATTCTCTTTCTTTCCGCACACATGTTTTCTATATTTAACTATTGTCATCTTTTATTTTCAAATACCTATTATTCTCTATGGCTATCTTTTTCGTTATATCTATGCTCATTGTAGTGATTTCTACTACTAATACTGCTCTCTTTGACTGAAGACTTGCAGTCAATCTGAAAGCGAAACGTAATAGTAATCATAATGCACTTAAACCAATTCTGACTGCATATAAAAAACATTTGATACCAATTACTGGACACACTATGTATTGTTAATAACATATAGTTTAGAACGAATTATATTTATCATTTATGCTTACGAACGCTGCTGGTCAATATTAAAATCAGTTTGTCATTTAGAAAATTTTCAGCATTCTACTCCTGTTGTCAGCTTGTCAACTATGTACGCCAATCAATTATCTTATGTTTATACATTCCTAATCACTCGTGTCATTCATCAATACACTTCATTAATAATTACATCTAATCGAGAATCAACTGGTACCATAAACAGAATTACACATCTTTGTCTTGCAACTGCAAAAATCCAATGGTTGCACCATGGTATACAGATATTTTCATTCAAGTGCTCATTTCTTCTTTATTTTGTGAATTTCGTGTAATTCGAGCCGTCTACAAATATTTTTTCAATTATTTTTCAGGTTGAAGTCTTCCAAATGTTTTAAAATAACTTTCGTACAATTATTTATTTGAGTTTGTCTTTTTCCGTCTTTTTCACATACTACTAATTTTGTAATTTAATATAATTTTTTCTGAGCAGAATAAATTTTATATAAGACTGTGTCTCTGTTGATATGATATTTGTGAGTAATGGATTAAAGGATGTAGATAATAGAAAAAGAGAACAATATTCTTGGGACCTTTTTGTTTTTGATATAAACAAATGGAAAAGAAAAACAAATCTATTGAGCATAAAAAAGTACGATGATACGTATAGATTTAACTTAACTTGATTTTTTTTAGTTATGGAGAGAGAGAGATGAATAGATTTATGTAGTTGCTATCTTACAGGACTTTCGAGAAATCTCTAAACGCTCTTTCAGGAATGGACTAGATGTCCGTGCCACACGAACTGGCTGCCACTAGACTCGTTCTAGGATGCATATTTTATGTACATCTTTTCAATCTTTGTCTATATGTTCATGAGTCTGGAAGTCACCTCAGTTCCATCTGTATGCGAATATTAAAGCAAATGAAAATTAAAAGAATCATTTTTTATTTATTTGATAGAGAAGAAAAACCAATGCACTCGTCTACTCGACATACAATGGGGTACTATATGATTTCAATCTGAATTCTGCAAGAAAAGCTGCTTCATCATTTCAAAAAGAAATGAGAGCCTAGGGATCTTCTTAATTATTCACTTTCATGATTTAATCAAAATTCATATATAATTATGTATATCCCGGATATACACATATATGAATTCAGAATTCAGCTGAAATAGTGTTCCGTCTAGTTAATAGTCGTCAAGGGGAAACAGCGGATTTTTGGAACTTTGAAATCCCCAAAAAATCCCAAAATTGAAAAGCATTTCCTCCTATGCATGAGGTACTTTCTATCTGAAATTTTTCCCATATACAGGTTTCATGGTTCATACAAGATCCTAACAGTGTCAATCCAAACGAATGTTTTCTTCTTAAAATATTGAATTTTCAAAAAAACTGGATTTTCTGACCGT
>OENM01000810.1:46283-57471 GCA_900239745.1 Rotaria magnacalcarata
TACAGATTGCATTTCCGATCGAACGATAAATCAACAGGAAAATTGAACTTATTTGCTTCTTTCCCATCACCATTTCCACCCACAATGACAGTCCCTTGTTTCTCTCCTTCAATCCAACGAGTCACTCGATTATTCCGCGACTCTACCACATAAACAGTACCTAACACATCAACGAATAGTCCTACAGGATACGACAACTGTGTCAGAGAATTCCCATTGCCTTGGCCTCCAGCGACAACGATACCTTTTTTTGCATCTTTACTCCATTTCATCACACGATGATTTTCATTATCTGAAACGTAGACAGCTTGATGCAGATCGACAAAGACATCGGTTGGGCGGTTGAGTTGATTGAGGCCATCACCTTTACCGTTACCGCCAGCCACGACAGTGTAACTCTTGTCTCTCAGTTGATATCGTCTTACTACGTGGTTTTCTCTGTCAGTAATGTAAAGATATCTTTGATCATCCATGACCAGTTTAAAGCAATTAATATGATCGAGAAGGATTTCTCCTTGTTCGGTGGTATTATGACGAGACCATTGCATGACTCGATCATTTCCATAATCAGATATGATGAGACTATCTGTCATTTTGTCTATTACACACACGCTGGATTTTTCAATTGATTTAATTGATTGCCACTTCCGTGACCACCAGCAATTACTACTCCATTATTAACACCTATTGTCCATTGCATGATACGATGATTCCACGCGTCAGCGATAATCATCGTTTTGATCATCATCATCAAGGAACAAGCCATAAGGACAGAAAAGTTTATCGGTGCTATCACCTGATCTTTGGCCTCCAGCAACAGTCACACCACTTTGGACCCATTGAACATTAGCAGGAATTTTGGAAATCACTAGAAAGAACATAGAACACAAAATATAATTACCATGGTTGAAGAGACCAGCTAGTCTTTTCCTTGTCAGATGCTGAATGCTAAAAATGTGAACATTCGTCTTCTTCAGCTGAACCTAGGTAAAACTTTAGAGAACATTCTATTGTATTCTATGTACCCCAAAACTTGAACAGCTTCTTCGTGGTGAATATAAACAGGAGCGTACCGAACCACTTATAGCAGGAGAGTGCAAATGGTCGATGTTAAGGGAAAAGTTTCCAACATTTTGATGATACTATAATTGACTTGTGACCAGTAAACAATACAAGTAACGTTCATCGACATCGAGAGTCGATTCACTAGACCCTAGGCTGACAGTGCTTAGCAGGAAAAACGCATGGACAGGACAGAAAATGAATTGTTTGTGCCAGGAGTGGGTAATGAAATTTCCGAAGAGAACAGCGGATAAGTGAAAGTGACACGTGTAAAGGGGGCGACAATACGTAAAACTGGGATACGACTTAGACGAAAATTATAAGATTTCAAGTAAAAGCACGAAAAGAAAAACATAAAATGTGAAAACGAAGACGAACAAGAGGGGGACTCTGTCTTCATAACCAATAAGTACGTGTTACAAAATACACATCATGATGGAAGGGACTCACAGATCCTTCAGACAGGGATGGAACGAGGTTGAGCCTTACCTAGCAACAAAACTACATGATTCAGAAATTTCACATGACTTTCCCTGCAGCCTCCCGTGGCTTGTGGCTTAGCAATCGCCATTTGTGGCACGGAAATGGTCATTTGTACTATAGAAATGATCATTTGCGTGACAGAAATGGCCATTTGTGCCACAGAAATCGTCATTGATACCATTGAAATGATCAATTATGACATTAAAATGGTCATTTGTGTCAATGTTTCAGACAGACACATGTGAACTACGATGTCTCGACCCTATCCTTTCAGTCTAAGAAAAATAAAAACTGGCAATTATGTATGCATTTGTTCACGGCGATTGTTGAAAGGTATTCTCGTACAGCTTGTAAAAAATGCAATTAATGGTAATTGATTAAATTTCAATTTATTCATGGCAATGTAAGATAATATTTCAATTTAACTAATATAAAGAAAACGTTTTTAATGAGCTATTGTCAAAGGCTATTGTATTGTATTGAGGCTAGTGTAGGATTTGTGTAGTAAAATTTAAGCCTGCCGTGTAATATAGAGTTCACTACTTGTAGAGACTCGCTCGAACTTTTTCGTGGAACAAAAGAAAATATTAAATAAATAAGCACTTTTAAAATCAGTATATTTTACTATCATGATCTTGCACGTAAATATCAACCTACAATTTCGTAATATAAATATTTTAAATTTCACAGTCATTCAAAACCACTGCAACGAAATATAAAAATCTTGCGTAAGCAAATTTCAACAGCCGGAGGTGGGAGAGCGTTTCGCTCCTGGTGATAAATTCATACTCAAAACCATAGTCAAATACCTTTGAGTAGTAGAAGTCACTATGACTGAATGATGAAAATATTTGATACATATCTACAAAAACGCTTTTATGTCTTGTATCAAATTAGTTAGAATCCACAGGGAGTATAAATGATTAAGCGAAAGGAATGCTGAGTGAGGCTGGCCTTCTATTCAGAGCTACCGCTAGTAATAGTTATAGAGAAAAAAATTGAACTATCAAAATTGTTCTTGGGCAGCACTCTATACTGAAATGTAGCCGAAAAGCAAGAGTATTGTTAGTCGTCTTTTTCTTAGTAGTGGAGAAAAACTACGAAGTATCTATGAAAATTCTCCTAAACAAAAGTGAAGATTCGCTTCTCTAGATAGAAAACTCTTGATCTTCATAGAAGTAGAAGAGAGAATTCTATCAATAGCTGAGAGTGCGGGGTGCGATTGTGATGAAACAATATACCCACATCTACACCCTTCTAATTAGTTTTTACCTTTTAAACAATTTCGATATTTCCGCTACAGAAGAATATTATGAAACATTATATCTAGTAATTTCATACCTAGGCGCTTAAAATTACTGCATCTTACTTCTCTGAAGCAGAGCAACAAAAGAAAAATTACTTTTGCCGTTAATACATTCTTGAATTTCTTCGATCACATGAGAACAAGTCGGTCGATCATTGGCATTGTGAGCCCAACATTCATTGATTAATGCAGAAAATCGTGATGGTGCGGCATCTAGTATTTTCAAACGATTGCCAGAAATTACGAATTCACGAATGACAGTATTTTGGTGGCCACTATATGGTATTTCATTAGTAGCTAGTTCCCAATAAACTACTCCTAAGCTGTAGATGTCGCTTTTCTCGGTGTGCTTTTCTAGCAACAGTATCTCAGAAGCACTCCATTGCAATGTGCCAGCGAATGCATGAGTCAACTGGGTTTGTCTTGTTGTTTCATTTCGAGTTTTAGCCAAGCCAAAATCGCACACTTTTACAATATATCCTTCATGGGACCTCTCTAGCAAAAAATTCAATGACTTGATATCACGGTGTAACATGGGTTGTTCTAGTTGATGTAGGTAATTAATGCCTTTGGCTGCTTGTAAAGCGATAGATAATCGATCACACCAGTCTAACGATAGCTTATTCTGATGCAGAATCTTGTAAAGCGATCCTAATGACATGTATTCCATCACTATTGCATACTTTTCTTTTTCCACGCATGCACCATATAATGTGACAATGTTAGGATAACGAATACCATTCATCACTAAAAGTTCTTTGAAAAATTCTTTTTCAGCTTGTGGATTCAACCGATTCAGATGTAGTCTTTTAACAGCAACAATGTCGTGTCGACTTAACCATTGGGCTCGATAAACTACTCCAAATCCTCCACAACCAATTTCATCATCTAATTTCAAATCCTGATCGGATATTTGTAGAAAACCTTCCAGCTTCTCTAAATTTTGAAAACAATGATAGCTTTTAATATCAATAGTTGAAATGATCTCGAATAAAACGTTCGCTTTATGCTAGTAGTTTGTTGGAGAACATCTTAGTTCTAATATTGCTAGTAATTTGTATATTGTGTTTATGAATTCATAGAAACTTTCAATTTCGGATATTTAAATGAATTATGAAGTTTTCATGAAAACATTCAAGTAAAGCATCTTTCGGGTGACAATGACGTTTTTAGATAGTCAGTGTTTCAGATTGGATGTAAATGCAAGTAACGTTCATCGACATCGAAAGTAGATTCACTGGGCCCTAGACTGACAGTGCTGGGGAAAAGAAATACATGGATAGGACAGAAAATCGGTTGTTTGTGCCAGCAGCTGGTGATAATATTTTCAAACAGACCTGTAAAGAGGGTGGGAATAAGTGAAACAGAAGTAATATTTAGACGAAAATTAAAGGTTTCAAGTAAAAGAACTGAAAGTGAAGACGAAACACGGACAGGATGGGACTCAAAGATCCTTAAGGCTGGGGAGAGGTTGAGTCTTACCTAGCCACAAAATACATGATTCAGAAATTGCATGATGGTTGACTCAAAGTTCGGTAGGGGATCAGTTCGCCCCCTCTACTGACCATATCTCCACAGCGGACTGTTTCACGTGACCATGTCATGCACCCACCCATGGTTTGTATCGTAACAATGCCCTTTGCATCATAAAAATGGTCATTTGTTACATTAAAGTAGCCATGTGTACCACGGAAATGGTCATTTGTGATCGTTTGTGCCATTGTTACAGATAGACAGAAAGACACAGGTGAATTACGGTTCCAAGATCCTATCCTTTCAGTCTAGGACTCATACTTATACTCTCTATTCACAGACATATCTGGTGATACAAGCAATTCCTACTACATGTATGATTGAAGTTTTCAAACAAATCAAAACCAAAACTGCAGAAAAACTTATTTCAGAAAAATTCAAGACGAACACAAGTAGGGATATTTTGTTATATAGTTTCTTTTTCTATCCCATGAGACAAAACTGAAATTTCTTTGAAAGTAGTATGACTATCAAAACAATGAATTGTTTTAGTTGAAAGTTGCGCATCCTTTACAGTTCTTGCTAAATATGAGAGTACGCTCAAGTGGGAGTGTACCAGGATGAGAGATCAACACTAACAGTCATATTTATCAGCAAGTGTTACTGCTTCTATGAATCGTATACTCAATAGGTATGAATCGTATACTCTCAAAAATATTAATAGCTCAGATAATTTTACCTTTCGTGATATAGTCAAATCTTGGATTTTGCTTCTTGATATCATATAACTTTGTTGCAATTCCATACTCTTGTCGTAGTAGCCTTGCAGAGAAGCGATGTCAGCGAGATCGGCATAAACACTGATAATTGAAGGATCATCAGGTGAGAGTTCTTTCAGAAAGCGAGTGTAATACTGCTCAGCTAGATCGAGTTTTCCCATTCTCCATAACAACCTCCCAAGTGTACCCAGAGTTGTGCATTCAAAACCAATTTTCTTTTTCATGTCTGCCAGCACCTTCCACAACTTGTGTTCTTTATCATCACATAAAGACATTTTTACTGTCCATACTTTATCCTCACCAAGATTAGTAGATTTTAGGTGAAAAATGGCACCCAGCATAAAAAGTACTTCGCATTCCTCATTAAATTGACTAATTTTGCTTATGCTACCAAATGGTTTTGCCGAGGACACCTTGGGGTCAGCTTTGATTTCGAATAGCACTCGCTCTAAGTTTATCTTTTGAGAGCCGCTGCCTTTATATAAATTAGCTACTTTGTATTTGGTACTAGTAGATAGAAATGAATTTATAGAAATAAAATCGCCAATATATTTTTTAAGGTTATTGATTTCATCAATTGACATCAACTGGCTTCGATAAACTTCGACACGATCAAACATTGAAACTTTTTCAACTGGTGGTATATATCGGCAATAAATGGACGATACAATAAAATCATATGAATATTGTTTTTGCGTAGGGCACCATTTAGAGTCCTGTATAAGAATGAGTCACGAGTGTACCAATGCATTGTGTTTTCAGCTGTGTGCTTCTTTTGAAATTCACGAAGTTTATCGAGTTCGGAAGGATTACCAGCGTATTCTTTTTCAAGGCAAGAAATAAGCTCTTTTCTGTCCATCTCAGTCGATTCCAATCGAAGAAGACAATCTGCCAATAGCTGAGCAAAAGCGAAGTGGCCATTTATTTCTGTTGTAGACCTCCCTTCATCGAAGCTGAACATATTTGTTGACAATGACTCTTCCACTTTCATCTGCTTGTTGTGATCTTCTTTAACTTCAGCAATCAGCTCTTCTAGTTCTTCAGAGATTATTCTTACCTAAATCAGCGACAAAATTCAATGAAAAGTCGTCCGAAAAGTCATACTTTGATGAAATTTTGTGTCCATTGTTGACCATTGGTCTTATCTCTGGAACGAACATAAATTGTTGAGACTTGTAGAAGTTCATGAATCAAATGGATAAACTGTCGGCTCAGTTCATCACTAACAATCAGAACTAATCGATCGTACTTTGATCGGTGCTCAATGTATTGTTTACACTCTTCTACATCATCAAATATCTTCAATTGATTGATGATGCAACGCAATTTTTGTTGTATATCTTGATTTACTCTTACGCGAACGTCTTTATCAAGCCAAATAATACTGAATATTTCAAGAGATTCATCATCCTTATCGTTAACAGAACAATTAACTTGAGTTGAACTAGCAGTGCTCATCTAGATAGAAGCAATAGAAATGTCAGCTAGTTTAAAGCTTCTGAAAAAGCGAGACATCCATATTAAATATATTTCAATTAGCCTATATGTAAAATAGATTCTTTAAAAGGAGCAGTTCGCAAAAGGTTATAAAACTAAAGCAAATAGTTCACTTTTCATCTATGTAAGTTTTTAACTGTTGCTTCGCAGTATCGTGGTAACCTCATTGAAATTTAACGCTTCTAATTCGATCTACGTGTCTGCGAATAGGTTAATCCACCTCACATAATTCTATTTTTCAGCTAAAGCTTAAACAACCGTTCTTATGATCTATTATAGTATCTATCTTCTTATAAAATTGTTGACAGAGAGATTTCCTAACGAAAATAAATTGATTTAAATATAAATTGTCGTAATTTACTGAAGAATATCACAAAAGATATCCTAAAGCAACGCTAAATTTGATAAATCTATAGTTGAAAAACAGTTGAATGACAAATATAAAGCTATATTTCGTAAAGAACGATATGAGATTCTATCTTACGACTTGGCGTACTGGGTTAAATATTGCTTTCGTGACTTGAAATGAACATGCCAATAAAAAATTAGCAATATGATTAGTAGAATTCTCTTCTAATTAAACTGTATAAAACTTATAGTAATTACTCAGATGGAAATCTTTTTACTGATCTATCGAGATTAGTGAATTTTTTTCTTTCTCATTCACCACCTTCAAAATTTGGTTTGATGAAAAAGAACTAATGGAAACTAGTGGTGTAGTCGTGGGTGGGGGAGGGGATGGCCATTGGGTAGTTGCCCAATAAATTTTTCAGACAATAGCAATGGCCCAACACCGAAAAATATTGATATCCATGCATGTTTGAAAACTTAGATGATGTTCTTTTAACGCTGATTGTTGTTGAAATAGATTCAAATGATCGAGAAAAATCAATTGGCAATATTTTCCACCGAGGCAATGATCAACATAATTACAATTCTATCGTATTTTAACCTGAAAGAAACTTATGCCCTCACTTAGAGTTGGTAATACAGATATAAGCGCCTCTTTAAGAATCTATCGAGAGAACATAGAATTCTTTTGAACGCAAACAGCTGATGTAGCTTAAACCGAATACTTGACTGGTATAAGTGTCGACGAGACTGTCGCAATTTGATTAATAAAAATTCTAATTCGCAAAAGAAGATGTGAATGAGTGCCGTTTGACAGTTTCACTTAGTAATCAGTAGAAATAGTAATGTAATGATAATATGTAGTTCAGAGAATGTACCGATAACTAAAAATATCAGTCATTAAAAAAGCTTACAAGGCTGAAAAGACTAACTAATAAAAAAATACAGAACATCAGTCATCATTATGTGATGATAGAAATAAGTAGATAGTTATTTGGAAATAAAGAATTTATTAATGAAAAATAGAATATTAGCAAACAAGGTCATCTCTTATTTGTGAGCGGCGAATTTCCTTGAAACAGCATAGATTTGGAGGCAGCAATAAACTTTTGACAACCTTTCAGTTGTGGCCCAATTGATTTTCAATTGCCCAATATCGTCTACGTCTCAAAATAATTTAGCTGGGAAGCGGCTCATGACTCTAAAAATTCTGACTATGCCACTGTGCGAAACTCTTCTATCGTAACATCTTAAATCTCTCGCTTAATATTTTCTTAAGGCAATAATTATCTTTATCTATGAAACAATGTTTCAAATTTCATGGCCACTAAATGAAAGAGCTGATTGTGTTGATATCTAGATATATTTCAATACACATTCATTAATTTTTATATTTTTGATAAACACCCTAAACATACAGAATTTTTATTTCAATCACATTCATGATACTCATAGAAAACGTAATTTAAGACAGTGAAAAAAACATGCAGATTTAAGCGATATAGACGAAATCGATGTAGGCAAACTATTACATACGACTGTGTGGTAATGAATCGGTTGGATAGATCCATAAAAAATATTTTGTATAAGAGATACTAAGTGATGAAAAGCTCACGAAATCTTTACCTATAGTTATTTGTAATAATAAGTGAAAAGCTGATAATATTATCTAAAACTTCTAGAAAAATATTCTTAGGATTTGTTTGATGTCAACATATCTATTTCATATCGAATATTAGCAAATCGACCTAAGGAAGAAAATGGTAAGCGATAGAAACAACCATTAATAGAGAATCAATCAAAAACGATAAACAATAACAAACCAACATCAGTTGATATCGAAAAACATATTGATCGCTTGATAAAACCAATCGACACGAAAATAAAACAAATAATATAAAAAATGATGATGTACAGGTATGGTTAAGATAATAGATGTCGTCGCATAACATTAATTCACACACAGAGCACAAAGTGTGTTGAACTAATTAATGAGAAATAATGTGGGAATAGATTTAATCAGTCTCTATCTGGACCTGTACCCAAACACAAGATAGTCTTCAAAATTTAGTTTTATGGGTCAATAGAGTACTTAGATGTGGAGTCATTCTAATATTAAGCTTTTTGAGGAAAAGGTTTTCAACTCTTGGTCGCACCGCGTAGTATATGGTGCATACTAAAGGTAGATGTGTGTTTCACTCTATGATGCGAGTGCCAATATCTTCGTTTGATCGATTTCCACACTCCGGAGTTTTCGTTTCGGTACTCTTACTCATAATAGAGGATGCGATTTTGATTAAATCCGAATATGATTTGTATAGAGAAGAAAGATATTCAACTGATGCAAAGAATATTTATCTGGTGTGGGGTGTGCGATGTGGGTGTGGGTGTAGATCTGCTTTTCACACCCGCACATTAATCATGCCTATCTACGAGGACTGGCAAAGATCCAGAAAAGGTGCACTTTACACTGTAATTTTTATTGAAATTCCAGGAATGCCAAAATCGACTTTAAGTATGGTCACCTAATTTTTAAAATTCATGATTCGCTAGTTGATTTTCGGATTTCTATGAAANGCTTGATTTTCGCAAAAGTAGAAATTCAAATCTATTCACCAGCAAAACACCATTCGTTGAAAATCAGTATTGATTTTCATAGACTTGAAAAAACCTGGTTGAATTCATATAGGAATTCATAGAATATCCTTGATTAAGTTCTATAACTTATTTTCTACTTTACAGTGTACCTAAAGTCCTGTGAAAAATCCTTCACCCTCACCTAAAGTCCCGCCATAGGACCTTACCGGTGGCAGCATCTGTCCACTGAACTTTGAGTACCCAGGGCGAAGCCACCTCATCGGATTCTATCGTAAAACAGGTGATATCTCTTGATTTCCGATGTTTTCCAATAATCGGATTCTCTTGGATTCCTATAATAGGATCCGTTGTCATCTGACGACTGCAACTTATTGGATCCGACAATACTCGACGCAGTGAATCATAAACTGTTCTACTTTCATAAATATTAAAAAAAAATTTCTAGCCCACTTCAGACAATGGCAAGCCTATCTTGACTGTATTTTAATATTAAACTAATGGAAATTCGCGACAGTAACCATCTGTTTGCATTTAGAAAGATGAACTATCGAAATGTCCACCATATCTGTTGATATCATTTTCAATTGGTGAAATGAATGAACAATACTCTATACTATTTATCCTGGCATTTCATCCGGTTGCAGGAATCAACAGGGAAGAAGCCGTAAACAGTAGCCGCGACCAGTCCCGAAATACTGCTTCCATGTTTTTGCCGGTATTTTGCTGGAACCAACAGTTTCCCGCTGTACGGTTAGAACCTGGGTAAGGACAAAGTATAATAGTCACGCTTATGTGTGAATCATTACAGGTAGTCAAATTATCATCCACTTAGACAGATTTTTGTAGATGTGATGGTAGTTTGTTTTACTCACACTAACACTCACCTATTGATACGACAATTATATCATATCCCACGAAAAAAAAATCACTAAAATCTGCGTTTCAACACGTTGTTTATTTTGTTCACATGTTTTCGCTAGACTTAAAACGCACTTTTTCCAACGCGTTCAAATGCTTTCTTTTCAGTGGATAACGCAAAAATGAGATAACGACAGCTTTATGAAAAGCGCGTTTTTCCCGAACCGAAACGAGATTTTTTGAATGTGTTTTTATTATTGAGTGTATTTATTTATTCCGATATAGAGCAGATTCGAACTATGAACTTCGAATTTCACTTATCTGATGCCATTGAGTCAAATTTACTGTTACTAACGTAGAGATGGAATGTTTCTATAGGGTGGTGGTATGTTCGCCAATAAGACTTTCGCCAATAAGACATTCGCCAATGGCGAAGTTCCACCGAATGTGTTGGCGAAAGTAAAGTGGACGTTCGCCAATTGGCGAAAGTGAGATGGGGTATCTCAGTAATTACACAACAATATTACGAAAGGGTATATGTCAGCCCTGAAGTTAATGTTACTAGAGTATATATATCATAGTTTACACTTAGTATTTGTTCGAATATGCGGTAGTCATGTTTTCAAGAGTAAAATAGGGAGAATAATAAGAAAAAAAGTGAAATCAATATGAAAAGAGAAGATTAAAAAGAAAGAATAAATTAACAATCATCTGGCGAGAGAATTGATAAATCTGATGTAGAAACATTGTTTTTTTCTTCTTTCCCTTTCTCCCTCGACAA